>CM050168.1:278555270-278557770 GCA_027410445.1 Discoglossus pictus
GTTTTAGATATCATAATCCCATTGTGTAGGTAGACATTTCCTATGCGAACTCTTACCACCTCAGGAGGTTGATCAGCCAAAAACAAAATGGCAGATTCAACAACTGCATATAAAAGGTAAGACATTTTAAGAGGCAGATGAAGGTTCCCGTGAGCATTTGGCTTCAATCTAAAGCCAAACAGTTTTGATGTCGTTTTGTTTTCCACTTCGCGCCATCAAGAAACAATTTAATCCAAGCATCCCTTGCTATGTTTTGCAGCAGCCATTTGCTTTTTAAAGGGACATGAACCCCTTTTTTCATGCATTTCAAAAGAGAATATTTTTTAAACATAATTTATTTTTGAATGAAAAATATTAATCAAATCTGTGGCTTTTAATATCTTTACTTATGTCTTTTAACAGAGCCACATTATAGGAAATCTTTTTATATTCAGAGTTGTCATAATGGAGCAAACACTTGCGGTGGCCCCGAATCACCTTTATTAATGGAGTAATAATTAACACCTTTTATCACGAAAATCACCACTTTTGATTATCCTATTAAAATATGGAAGGAATCAATTATCACAATTAGAAGGTAAAATGACACCTTTTAATATACATTTGTTTTCGGATAATATTGTACAATCAATGCAACCGAATGTAGGAAAAGCCAGGGGGATACCTGGATGTATTGGAACGAGCAGCAGATAAAGGTCCGTACTAATGGACCTACCCTAGATAATGTGTCCGGGTCTGGCGTTACTATCACCAAAAGGAGGGCGACCAATATGGTGCAGGAGACTCCATGACATGAATATGTATAGATTAGAAGGGAGATATACGCCTTCAAATATTATTTATTAAAACATTTTTCACAAAAATCATCATCAATGGGAAGTCTCGATTTAGGGATAATATGTGGAAGTGATGCTTTATAGAAAGAGTAGTAGATACGATGAATAGCCACACGGTAGAAAGGGTAGGGGCTAACATATGAGGGAGCTCTCTCTCTCTCTCTATATATATATATTGAGCCTCATTCAGTTGAGGCTTTGGGAGATCTGGGCTTCTGAATTTCGCTTTCGGCCCCTAGCTTGCGGCCTTGAGTAAGTGAATAGCACCGTAACTTGAGATCCCTGCGGGCCAACAGACATACGGCCTATACTCCATAACTTGCGAAAATCCTACATGTGCTAGAGAGGAACCGCAAGGGGTTAAACACCTATTTGTAGCACTGTAAATGCAAATAAAAAATCACTCCTGCACTGTAAATAACGGGGAAAGCGATGACGGACATTAGAATTAATCGCACAACAGTCTCAAGCCCGCAAATCGGCAGGAAATTACATTTATTGTTATGTTTAATTTCAGGGTTATATCAATCTCGGGTATCAATGAGTTAATAGATATCAGGCCACCCACATGGACTAGAACAGTATTGGCATTCAATTTCATAATTCTTTATTTTGCAGGTTTGTGAGCCTGATCGCATATCGGACCCCCGAACCTTATTGATTGACATGTAACCTTTATATTTTGCTGCCGTAATAATGTCTTATTTTCTAATGGCTAATTCAAAAATGGGAGGTTACGGGCTTGCTTAATTGATCATGTTCCCGCCCTGAACTGCTCGGACCCAGTGCGTGGTTTATGGTTTTGGCTTTGGGACAGTAACTTGCGGGCTTGAGCAATTGAATAGCACAGGAATTGGAGACGAACAGGAGCCCGCAGCACGCCCGCAGACCTGCGGCCTACAGCGATTGAGTTGCGGGCTTGCAATTGAATGTGGCTCAATGCATGCAGAAGGAAATATTAGTAATAATTACATGAACAGACAGCACTATCTTAGTGGAGGGATCAGAAAGGTTTGATGGCTGGTAAACACTACTGAAAATGCATTCTTAAACAGCATTTTTAAAGTATTTGTTAATACCATATTTTAAAACCACGCTGTTTCTTTAATAGGGTTCCTGACACAGCTAAGGCCCAGATATTTCAATTGATGTGTTACTGGAAATCTTAACCCTTTGTGCATTGATGGAGCTAGTGAATGGAGGGCCCCGGTACAAAATAATTGGGGGCCCCTTGCGATCACCAATTCCTAATTTACTGCCAGTAGCAGAGTGCCCCTACCCTGTTGTGGGTCTCAATGCTTTGCACCTGCAGCACCAGCAGTAAACCCACCACTGCCTCTTTGTTCTTGAAGTGCTTTCACAACGATGTGGTTGTTGTCTACTAAGGTATTTAGCCTCGTACAGATATACCTCACTTGGCGCTACCCCTTTGAGCGCTGATTCGCTATGGCATCTTTTACCTGTAATTCCCTCTTAGCGCTATTTTTGAGAGCCCGACCCTATTTAGCTCTTTAATTCTCTGCACAGCGCAATTTGCCATAGCCCGTTTAGCAATATTTCACATAGTGCTCCTGGCATGTAGAGCAATAAAAGAGGCATTGCTGTATTTGTAAAAGATAACAATTGACACACAGCATTCTGGGAAATGTAGTCCTGCTTAACTA
>CM050168.1:278562770-278570270 GCA_027410445.1 Discoglossus pictus
GTGATTGCAGTCTCAGTTGTGAGGAGATGAATAGGTCATTGCAGTATGGGGTGTGAGGAGATGATTTGGAGTAAGAAGATGATTTAGAATGAGAAGGTGATTGGGGATATGAGGAGGTGGTTTGGATCTGAATGTGTGAAGAGATGATTCATTGTGAGGAGGTGGTTTGGATCGAAGGGGTCTGAAGAGGTGATTGCAGTCTCAGTTGTGAGGAGATGAATAGGTAATTGCAGTATGGGGTGTGAGGAGATGATTTGGAGTAAGAAGATGATTTAGAATGAGAAGGTGATTGGGGATATGAGGAGGTGGTTTGGATCTGAATGTGTGAAGAGATGATTCATTGTGAGGAGGTGGTTTGGATCTAAGGGGACTGAAGAGGTGATTGCAGTCTTGGTTGTGAGGAGAGGATTCGCTGTCAGAAGGTGGTTTGATCTAGGGGGTCTGCTTAAGTGATTGAAGTTTGGGGTGTGAGGAGATGATTGGGATATTGTGAGAAGGTGATTTGTAGCTGGTGTGTGAGAAGTTGATTGTAATTTTGTGGGTTACAAGAAAGTAATCAGGTTGGATGAGGAGTTAAATCTTGGAGGATGTGATTAGGGTCTGTGGGGTGTGACAGTTATTGAAGTGAGAAGTGGTTGACATCTTGGGAGACATAAGCAAGTGATGGTGTCTTGGGATGCAATGGCCTGATAGGACTCTCGGAGAACAAAGGACATTTGCAGTGTGTGGGGTGTTTGTTGACCTAAGTACCTAAGATCTTAGCAGATTTATGAGTGTGCGTAACGTTTTGGCTGTGAGGAGGTGATTGGGATTTTGATGGGTGACACAAAGTGACTGAAGAATAGAGGGCATGAGGAGTGGGATGCTAAAGTTAATTTGTGGTCAAGTGTTTTCTATAAGGTCTTTTAAATAACAAAACATAATAAATAGAAAAATGTTTTTAGAAAACATATAAAAAAATAACACACCCTTTATATTTTTCAACTTTTATATGGAATTATTATTAATGTTTGGCTTCATTTTACTTTCTTCCCTGCTGTTGTCTGTTACTTTCTCAACTTGGCATGTGCTTGCAAACTAAGCAACTTCTGTTTGGTGCTCCGAAAAGCTCTCACAGATACCAGGCAATTCTACCCTGAACCTCAAACCCCAGGCATACATTTTGACCTTAGTTGGGCCTCGTCAGTAGGGTATAGCAGAACTCCCTAAGACCCAGTGAGCAAGTCTGGAGCCTCCTATCACCCTTAGGGAGACTAAACCTGCAGAGTCATTTGCACAAGCAACAACAAAAATAGAGGTGCTTAATATGTTTAAGTGTGGTCCTTCAAAGGAGTAAATATTATAAATACCCTATGAGAAATTAATTGGGGTCTAGCAGTATGTGAGGAGGTGAATGGGAGCTTAGAATCATGGGTATGTGATGGTGTGGGAAGTGTGGGAGAAGGTGATTGGGGTCTTAGGATATGTAATAAGGATACTGAGGTTTGGAGCAGATCTTGGGGTCTGGAATATGTGAGGAGATGATTGGGGTGCAGAAATGAGTAGGGTCTGGACACAACTGGGGGTATATCAACTCATATACATATATTTATATAGAGTGATAGATAGATAGTTAGATAGATATATATATAGATAGAGTGATAGATAGATAGAGAGAGAGAGATAGATAGATAGATAGATAGATAGAGTGATAGAGTGATAGATAGATAGATAGATAGATAGATAGATAGATAGAGTGATAGATAGATAGATAGATAGAGTGATAGATAGAGTGATAGATAGATAGATAGATAGATAGATAGATAGATAGATAGATAGATAGATAGATAGATAGATAGATAGATAGATGGAGCAGATCTTGGGGTCTGGAATATGTGACGAGATGATTGGGGTGCAGAAATTAGTAGGGTCTGGACACAACTGGGGGTATATCAACTCATATACATATATTTATATACTATATGAGCATACATGTCTGTATGGGAAACATACAATACCCAAAACTCTCATCTAGTTTGCATGTTCTATCTACCATAAACCTTGCCTTAATTCAAGATGGCCTTATGGTTATCTCAGGCCTGCCATTTACTAGTGCATCACATTTCTACCACTATACCTCTACTACCCTTTTATTGTGTATTTATTAAGTCCTGCGGTTCTTTTTTTTTTGTGTAAGTCCCGTATATAGTGATTGCGTGTTAGATCTATTTTGTTAAAGTGCCGCTTGTGTGGGTGTTTGTAACCGCGTGTGAGGCGCCGTAGAGCCTCCACCCCCGAAAATGCGGCCCTTCGCTTCATGAGGGTCCGCATTTGTGGACCAAACTGCGTCCCTTGCTTTACGAGGGACGCAGTTCTTGCGAGCTCGCAAAGCGTGACGACGTTTGACAACTATTATATGTGATTAAGTGGCCAATGCAATATGCTGTCAAAATGGAATGGTCCTGGAAAAATGGGGTGTAAGATCTTTAAATAATCAAGATATACAGGATAATCTATTAAATCCCTAAGTGCATAACGGTAATACATTTGTTTACTTTGCTGGTAATGACAATAATAAGCAAAATGGTGCAAGAGTGTTAAAAACATATAGTATAGACATTGGCCCATATTGCTCATATTAAAATATGGGCTAATGTCTAAACCATTTTAATTGATTTTAGCACCATGTTTGTTTATTATTTATTGCCATTACATCTTCTGTATAAGAATTATAAATCTTACATGCTACAAGTATTTATGTGTCAAAATACACACTACGTACAGTGCCTTGCAAAAGTATTCACCCCTCTTGCCTTTTTACCTATTTTGTTACATTACAGCCTTAAGTTCAATGTTTTGTTAATTTGAATTTTATGTGATGGATCAGAATAAGTTGGTGAAGTGAAATGAGAAAAATATATTCATAAAACTATTTTTTAGAAATAGAAAACAGAAAATTGGCATGTGCGTATGTATTCACCCCCTTTGTTATGAAGCCCATAAAAAGCTCTGGTGCAACCAATTACCTTCAGAAGTCACATACAGTAATTAGTGAAATGATGTCCACCTGTGTGCAATCTAAGTGTCACATGATCTGTCATTACATATACACATCTTTTTTGAAAGCCCCCAGAGGCTGCAACACCTAAGCAAGAGGCACCACTAACGAAACACTGCCATGAAGACCAAGGAACTTTCCAAACAAGTAAGGGCCAATGTTGTTGAGAAGTACAAGTCAGGGTTAGGTTATAAAAAAAATATCCAAATATTTGAGGATCCCCAGGAGCACCATAAAATCTATCATAACCAAATGGAAAGAACATGGCACAACAGCAAACCTGCCAAGAGACGGCCGCCCACCAAAACTCACGGACTGGGCAAGGAGGGCATTAATCAGAGAGGCAGCACAGAGACCTAAGGTAACCCTGGAGAAGCTGCAGAGTTCCACAGCAGAGACTGGAGTATCTGTACATAGGACGACAATAAGCCGTACGCTCCATAGAGTTGAGCTTTATGGCAGAGAGGCCAGAAGAAAGCCATTACTTTCAGCAAAAAACAAAATGGCACGTTTTAAGTTTGTGAAAAGGCATGTGGGAGAGTCCCAAAATGTATGGAGGAAAGTGCTCTGGTCTGATGTGACTAAAATTGAACTTTTCGGCCATCAAAGAAAACACTATGGGCCTCATTCTATTAGCGGCCGCAGCCGTTGCGGGGCCGCAAGGACCGGCCGCAAGCTATTCGGCTATTCTATTCCCTTACGGCCGGAGGCTCCGGCAGGCTTGCGGCCGGTGCCTTGCTATCTCTTGCGGCCGCTCGCGCCAGAGGAAAGCCTTTGATCTAAAACGGCCGCAAGAGTTTTGCAATTCAATTGCTCCGGGAAACCTCTCTGCAAGGCTAAAAGCGAGCCGCAGCTTACTTGCAGGAAAGAGGTCTCGCTAGCACCAATTAAGCACATAAAATAGCTCAAATAAAGCCATCCTGCACTTTGCGAAGACTATAAAGGGATTTTAGGTGTTAGAAAAAATAGCACATAATTATACTGTACTCAAATCCGTAAAATATTTTATTTTTAATATCCGTAAAATATACATGTAAAAAGTCCAGAGTGCTTGGAGCACCTCAGACCCGCCCACGCCGCAGCCGGAAAATAAACAGTTAATTTGAACTCGGGTTTGGGCAGATGTGCAAGCTTGAGAGTGGGTTACTTTTAATCCTCATCTCCCCCAATATGATCCCTAGCATTTACAGAGCTGTACAGTGCAGGCTTGAATTTATTTTTGAGTTTTTATATTTCACAGATTACGGCCGGTTCCAAGATATGCGGCCGGCCGTAAAAGGAGATCCTTGCGGGGCCGTATAATAGAATCGCGAGTTAACTGAACCCCCGCAAGGAATCGCAGCCTTACGGCCGATTTACGGCCGCTAATAGAATGAGGCCCTTTGTCTGGCGCAAACCCAACACATCACATCACCCAAAGAGCACCATCCCCACAGTGAAACATGATGGAGGCAGCATCGTGCTGTGGGGATGTCTTTCAGCAGCCGGACTGGGAAACTGGTCAGAGTTGAGGGAAAGATGGATGGTGCTAAATACAGGGATATTCTTGAGCAAAACCTGTACCACTCTGTGCGTGATTTGAGGCTAGGACGGAGGTTCACCTTCCAGCAGGACAATGACCCCAAACACACTGCTAAAGCTACACTTGGGGGGTTTAAGGGGAAACATGTAAATGTGTTGGAATGGCCTAGTCACAGCCCAGACCTCAATCCAATAGAAAATCTGTGGTCAGACTTGAAGATTGCTGTTCACAAGCGCAAACCATCCAACTTGAAGGAGCTGGAGCAGTCTTGCAAGGAGGAATGGGCAAAAATCTCAGTGGTAAGATGTTGCAAGCTTATAGAGACTTATCCAAAGCGACTTGGAGCTGTGATTGCCTCAAAAGGTGGCTCTACAAAGTATTGACTTTAGGGGGGGAATAGTTATGCGCATTGACTTTTTCTGTTATTTTGTCCTATTTGTTGTTTGCTTCACAATAAAAAAACAAACAAAAAAAAACATCTTCAAAGTTGTCGGCATGTTCTGTAAATTAAATGATGCAAATCCTCAAACAATTCATGTTAATTCCAGGTTGTGAGGCAACAAAACACAAAAAAGGGGTGAATACTTTTGCAAGGCACTGTATGTATACCTACACACAGTAGACTCTCAGTTAACCAGTACTCTCAAGCAACCAGAAAAAAAAAAAAAAAAGCCAGCGCAGTGTTGGCGTTACATTCCCCGGGCATGAGTGACTGAGCCAGCGCAGTGCTGGCGTTACATTTCCCGGGCATGAGTGACTGAGCCAGTGCAGTGTTGGCGTTACATTCCCCGGGCATGAGTGACTGAGCCAGTGCAGTGTTGGCGTTACATTCCCCGGGCATGAGTGACTGAGCCAGTGCAGTGTTGGCGTTACATTCCCCGGGCATGAGTGACTGAGCCAGTGCAGTGTTGGCGTTACATTCCCCAGGCATGAGTGACTGAGCCAGTGCAGGATTGGCGTTACATTCCCCGGGCATGAGTGACTGAGCCAGTGCAGGATTGGCGTTACATTCCCCGGGCATGAGTGACTGAGCCAGTGCAGTGTTGGCGTTACATTCCCCGGGCATGAGTGACTGAGCCAGTGCAGGATTGGCGTTACATTCCCCGGGCATGAGTGACTGAGCCAGTGCAGGATTGGCGTTACATTCCCCGGGCATGAGTGACTGAGCCAGGGCAGTGTTGGGGTTACATTCCCGGGCATGAGTGACTGAGCAAGGGCAGTATTGGCGTCACATTCCCCGGGCATGAGTGACTGAGCCAGGGTAGTGTTGGGGTTACATTTCCCGGGCATGAGTGACTGAGCCAGGGTAGTGTTGGGGTTACATTCCCCGGGCATGAGTGACTGAGCCAGGGCAGTGTTGGGGTTACCTTCCCCGGGCATGAGTGACTGAGCCAGGGCAGTGTTGGCGTTACATTCCCTGGGCATGAGTGACTGAGCCATGGCAGTGTTGGCGTTACATTCCCCGGGCATGAGTGACTGAGCCAGGGCAGTGTTGGCGTTACATTCCCCGGGCATGAGTGACTGAGCCAGCGCAGTGTTGGCGTTACATTCCCCGGGCATGAGTGACAGAGCCAGGGCAGTGTAACATTACATTCCCAAGGCTCAGGACCGCACCCTCCAGCCGAACGTACCAGTTTGTAAGTGTGGAGTGAAAGCTGCTGCTGCAAGAAAAGCCCTCACTGACAAATATACTTAGAAGAGAATCCTATGTGCAGCTAATCTAGGCCTCTTGTAATAGTGACTCTCAAGAAACTACATTTATCCAGCATCTACCAATCCCTGTGGATGCCGTATAACTGAGAGACTACTGTATATATATATATATATATATATATATATATATATATATATATATATATATATATATATATATATATATATATATATATACAATGGAGCTGTAGAATGGAAGTAGTCCTACTTTATAGTAATTCTGGAGTGATCCAGTGATTAACAGTTTTACTAATATATGAGGATTACAAGAACAATATTTATGCAATGTTGCATTTACTTCAATTGGCACACATTAGAAGTTGAATTTCTTATCCACTCATTTCAACTCTGTAGACTAGGAGGGTAGTTTGACTCATTTATTATTATTACACACTACAGCGTTTTTTACATTTTATAAATTCCTATTCCCTTATTAAATGATATCCTTTTATATATATATATATATATATATATATATATATATATATATATATATATATATATATATATATGAATATATATATATATATATATATATATATATATAAATGGATAGATAGATAGATAGATAGATGGACAGCTCTCACAGATATAACTACATTAGATTAAAGATAGCTTTCTGTAATGTACTGTACAAATTGTGGAAAAAATTATACTATTTGTCACACAGCGTATGTGCATTGCCAATGTTGCAAATAAACATTCATTTTTTTTTTTTTTTTTAAATATTGTTATTTGTGTTTTTAAAAGAGTAAAACACACTTTATTAAAATGGGGCTTTGGATGCACCGGTTGTTACCCACATAATGCAGATTATTACACGTTGCACGGATTTCGATGCATATTTATCTATATAAATGTCAATATGTGAAGCAATAATGCAGTGATTTGTTGGATCCTATACCCCGGTGTCTTTTCTTTGCTAAGTTGTGTCTTTGGTTCTTTTGTGATTATCTGAATCTAACACTGGCCCAGCAGGACTCAAAGGCAACCTGCGGAGAGCAGAGAAAGCCCTTTAGCGCTGAGCTCACGCCTCTAACCTCCAGGAACACAGGCCTGTGTGAAAGGGAAACCCACGCCAACCCCAATAGGAACCTGTTATGTTTTGTAATCGGATTAAAAGCACCCCTTCTCTTCCCGAGGCCTTCCCTCCTTCTCTCTCCTAATATGCCAGGTCAGGCCTGCAATATCTGCATTGATACGGGAAACAATTGTGCGGCCCATTCTA
>CM050168.1:278572770-278705270 GCA_027410445.1 Discoglossus pictus
TCTTTTGAAAAACTACACTAAAAAAATAGGTGACATGTTAAAAAATAACACACACTCATATTTATTACTTTTATATGCAATTATGCTGCTGTGTAATCTATCATTTCAGTTTCCAATGATTTCATTCCTGAAGTTGGATGAGGAAAGTTTGTAGCTGCATAGTGGGAATGTGGCATCTACAACCAACCATGCAATGAATTGGGCTAATGCAAAGCCAATTAGTTTACAATCAAAATAACATATAGACATTAAAATGTAAAGGCTTGGTTTATTTTATTTTTTACTTTCCATTAACAAGTTTTGTTATTCAATATTCCATATATCAGTCTTAATTTAAGATTTTTATCATTGGAAAAGATTAGGAAGGCCATCTCTCAATTTTCTATAATATTCTACTCTTGTTTCATGTTGTTGAGATCCCTTTAAACTTTAATGGATAGGCTCTAGAGAATAATATAGGTACTCAAGAGATCTCACATATTAGTGAAAACATTTCTCAATATAGCAATTACTAGTAACCCCAATATTATGAAATAATAATAATATTAAAGTGTTATGAAAGAATACAGAAAGTAAAAATAATGAACAATTTAATTGTTAATTTAAGTTGGAAATAAATGAACATTTACCTGTAAAAAAAAGGCACCTCCTCCAAAAAAATTAAATAAAAATATGCTGCTATAAGATTGGATATAAATATTTTTTAAAGATGAGTAAATGCCTTAGTGATATAAACATTTATAAAACTTGTAAAACTTCATCACCATAATTACAAAAAAAATGAAATTTTAAACTATTGATGTGTGAAAAAAATCAACTCTATGTTAAAAATTCTAATTTTAAAAAAAAGTTTAGTACCAATCAGATTCTATGTGATTGGTTAAAATTTGTCGAATCCATGACATGAGAGAACTCACCCAAATTTTCACATTTTGGCTTCATAAATACATTATTTATGCAGCAGAGACACACTGCTAATATTTCCATGCGTGAAATGAGGATTTTTCCTCACCTTTAGCAATATGGTCAAAAATCTCAAAAAGTTACCTCTATTAAAAAAAAATATAGAAATATATATACAGCATAGATATTACACTAATATCTCCAAGATCACAATGAGGATTTTTCTTAACCTTTAGAAACTTGTTAAAAAATCTTAAAACATTATAGAAATTAATCACATGGAAATTGTATCTAGTTTAAGTTTATTTTTTCAGCGTTGATGTAAAAAAAGAGAGTAAAAGAACAGAAAAACAAAAATAATAGATATTAAAGTGGTGTATAGTAAGGGAATACCATGCTGAAAAATATTTTATATGTTTTTCCTATTTATATGATTAAACATACAGTAATTTTCTTCATAATAAAAATATATTTTCATTATACTCAATTTGTAACAAAAAAAATTATAGAAAAAAATGACCAATAAAAAAACACACAAAAATGTGATTAATAAGACAATGTTGTCTCTTTCAACATATTACCTTTTAAGCAGCAAATCTATGTGACCTGCAATAAAAGCATTAATATGGCTGAACGACATGCATGAGTAATAGAGAAATCCCATATGCGTTGCTTAATAGGATTGAAGGTTACTAGTCTGCCATTGCATTTTTGTGGTCAACCAAAAACCCACAAAGACCTATTAGTGCCTGAACAGTTCTCACGGAACATGCTTCAGCACACTGACTTGTAATGGGGGAATTAGGCTTCCAAATACGTATTGAATTATTTGAAATTGCACCCTGACCCATGTGTAGCTTTTATGAAGCCCCTCACTAGTTAATTATCCCAGAGTGGGCCAGCTCTTAACGGCCTCTGGGGCACCCATTCCACTGTAGGCTCCTATCATCTGTGGCCTTGCATTGGAAGTGACAGCGTGAGAATTTGAGTTCTCCCCTTGGAACATGATGGGAGCTCTTTGTGTACAGAGACATATGCATGAGGAGTGGAGGGACAGGAGGGGGCTTGATAATGGAGCATACTTCCCATTTAATTACACAGAGCAGCAGATCCCCATCATAATTATGTGAGAGAGAATGCTCCCGCACACAAATTTCCATATTTCTAAAATTTACTGGATTATAAAGATAGTAATATATTGTGACTACTCCTTATATCCCATACTAAATATATGGTTTCTCCTAATATCCATTTCAAAATGGCTGTCAGATGAACCTGCAAAAACATATTCTACTCAAAATAAAAATAAAAAATGTTTCATTATTAAACAACATCCCCCTGTTAAAGTACCCGAGGAGCTTGGCTATTACATAAGTTAGTGCCACATTTAAAATGGCTGCCATACATCATAGAGAGAATGCTGGTTCCATCATACCTAATACTACAACATGACACAAGCTATAATTACGGCGAAAGGAGTAAAAGCAGTATTTATTATAAAGCAAACATATTCTCTTTTCTATACGGCAATAAAGGAATATACACTATATCATGGTATCTGGATAGGGTTTTGGTGGTTAAGTATCCATGGCAACACTTTATGTAAGGCTTTAGGCCTTCATATTTAAAACATATCTTGTAATGAAGGAAGTCCTTGCTGCTTCCTTGAACTCTTCCATGTCTGTGTTATTACTATACTTTGTGTCTAACACAAAGCAATAAAGGACACTACTTTTTCATCCACTTCCACTTCATCCGAGTCCACTTCCACTTTTAGTATTGCAACAGGGTTGGAGCAAGCAGCTCCATTTTCATATCGCTATATCCGTGTCCTTATACTAGTATATTGACAGGATATTTAGAAAATAGTGGCTCTTTAAAATGTTAATAGAAATTTAGAAATAACTGTAAGGAAGTACTGTACTGTAATTATAAAAAAAAATAGACTAATCACATATTATAATTGTCAAACTGCGAGTTGTCGTCACGCATTGCTTTACGAGGGACGCAGTTTGGGCCGCGAGGGGCTGCATTTGCGGATGTGGACCTCCCAAATGCGGACCTCCCAAAGCGAGTGTCCGCATTTGCGGAGGTGGAGGCTCTACGACGCCTCAATCTCGGTAAAAAACAACCCAGAAAAGCGGGACTTTGTAAAAAAATAAAAGAGCCGGGGGACGTAGAAAAATAAAAAAAGTGGGATGAGGAAAACGGGACTTTGAAAAAAAAAAACAACCCCCGGGACCAGGTCGCAAAAATACGAAGTTCAAGATCAAAATGCGTACATCCAAAAACACTGAAAAATACATAAAAAAACATCACACACAGCACGGGGGGACAGCCAGGAAGTCTGGGAGTGAGGTTACATGCGAATTAAAGTCGAATTTAAGGAGTTTGAGCACTTGAAAATCGGTTAAGCGACAAAAAAAATGGAGCCCCCCAAAAATTAAAACAAGGCTACATGACCTCGAAGCGCGCAAAACACCGCCAAGGATGTACAACTTTTACAAAAAACAATTACGAGGTCTAAGAAAAAAAAAGACCCTCTGGGCTTGCGCACGCAGCCTATTTACACTGCACACTTGCCACATTGCTGACACTTTCTCCTCAGCTCATCAACAGTCCAACTGTACATTTTCAGATGCAGGAAAATCCAAAGAGATTGTTAGCTCTTTAGGATATTGATTGCTGCATATTAAATATAAATAGGTAAAGTATATTAATTTATTAATTCATATTAATTTATTAATTCACTGTACTCAATTTTTTTTATATTTTACGCTGTACTTATATATATGTCTTCGCGATGAGTGCCGAAGGTAATTGTTGCAAAGCAGGACACTTGAAGTACACGAGGGGAGAGGCTCACAATGAGCGCCGAAGGTCCACAGAGGAGCAAAAGCCTTACATTGTATGGCAAACAGCATTCAAGTCGCTAGTTAAATCTAAAAACAAATTTGTCGTTGTTAATTTTTAACATTACCATTATTTTTAACCATTGTAATAAAAGTTATATTTTATTTGTCTGTAGTTTTTTTCTGGTCAGTGGTACTCTTTTGATTCATATATCACAATGTGAATACTAGTTATATATCAGTGTGCTATTCTGTCCTTGTTTTCTAATGATAAAAATATATAACTATTTTGATTTAATACATGGTATTTAACAAATAAGAAAAATGGCACCCAATACTTAAAATTTAAGTTGATAGCTCAAAATCAGCAAGAAAAATGTATGATTAATATTTAGACTGTTTTTAATATTGGTTTCAACTAAAATTCTATATGTTTTTTTTTTAATGGAATTCATACAGTTGGATATGTCTAATTTATTTTAGTTAATTTACCTTCCAATTCTACAGCATAAATACATACAATTTAATTACCTTTTCAAAACTGATGCTTTTGATATATAATGTGATAGGGAACAGCCTTAGTTTGTATTTTCCGTAAATCCGTTCCATTGAAATCCGAGGCATGGGAATAGGTGTTCACGCCTCATTTCTTGCTAAAATGCAAATGGACTCTTGGGGCTAAGAAACTGTTCTCCCACCTTCATTATGGGGTGTGAGCCATATTCTTGTGACACCTGTACGGTATGAGAGAGGGGGCTGTTAGTTAGATATGATAATGATAAAAGCCATATGGGACAGGGCTCATAATGAATGGGGCAAGGAACGTAAAACTGAGTGGAGGAGGGATGGAGAGTAATAAACAAAGTGAGCGCTTGAGTGGAATGATCTCATAATAAGACCTTTCACAAACCCACTGCTATACAGAGGGAGTGAGATGTGAATACCATCTCTACAGAAGGCATACATAAAACTAAAATATATAAAATTAAATAGAGCCTGACATCTCAAAATGGCTTTACTTCAGTTTGAAGCCAAGGTGATTATGGACTCCAACCATCATCTCACCATTCAAGTAGGGTCGATCGATTTCCCATGTCTTCTATAGGGGAGTTCAAGGGGGACAAGCTTCCCATGTAGACTGAAGTCATAGGTCAGGCAAGAGACATGGAACACAATTATTTTTCTTGTTCAATTAAAATAGCAGATTTAAACATGACTAAAGTTGTGTTTCACATGAAAAAATATTAAGTAAAATCTATTTAAAATTCATTGAAACTAACAGAAATTGCACAGAAATAGATTTTACTGGCTGACAAATATAAGCCATACAATTATATCACTGTTCACTGGCTGTCAGGGGCAAGTCCCCAGGTCAGTAAAACATTTGTCTTCCGGGTATTTTTTTCTAATTTGAGTATTATTTCAAGAAAACAAAAAAACACACAAATGTATATTATGAAATACCATCTTTCAGATGCTTTTACTGTCTTCTTAATATTAGTCCACAGTGTCATACTGTCTTCATTTCATAAAAAAATAAAATATGTGTGTGTATATATATATATATATATATATATATATATATATATATAGTAAATTGAACGTTTGTGTTCACATTTGAACATCTAAAATAAGTTAAAGGCATATCTAAGTGAGCTGGATTGTGAATGAATCTGATAGAGTATGTAAATATTTTTGCATGAAAAAACTCAAAATAAACATTTTAACACTTACATTAAAGTCAGCAAAATCTCTTGTAATATCTGACAGTTGCAAATAATGGTTAAACCAAGGCTAAATTAGCATCAAATTTGAAATTATTTGTTTTGACCAATCAGGTTTGCTGAAACATTTGATTTAAACTCTGGGGTTCCTGTTTGTGTTGTAAAGCAGCCTGGGATATGTAGTGTATCACTTTTATGTGCTATGAATTGCTACTGACATAGAAACCGGAAGCTCAGCAAGCAACAGCAGGTAAATAGTGGGTTAATATTGCTCCCCTGATGCTGCATGGCGATTGGGAGGAATTTTTAGATATTAATAAACATTTCCATGAAACTTGGATATGCCTTCAAAAAAGTTTCTTTATGCTCAGAATTCAGAAAAACTCAGTTTTTGCACTTCTGGGAACCTAGGCAGGGACATGCAAAGTGTGGGGAGAGATAATGGAGGAAAGTCGGGGAGGGAGAGGAAGGAAGAGAGACAAGGTGAGAGAGCAAGGGAAGAGAGATGAGAGGGAGGAAGGAGAGATGAGAAGGAGGGAGATATTGAGAGGAAAGAGAGTGATATAGAGAGAAAAGGGATAGGGAGAGAGAAAGGGGAGAGGGATAGTTGAGAGAGAAAGATAGAGAGAAAGAGAAGGGGGGAGACAGCAAAAAGGGAGAAAGGAGAGAGGGAGGGATAGATAGAGAAAAATGAGACAGAGATGGAGAGAGAGAGAAAAGAATAGAGAGGGAGGGGGAGAGATGGAGAGAGAGAGAGAGAAAAAGAATAGAGATGGAGATAGAGCTGGAGACAGAGAGAGAAAAAAGGAGAGAGAAAAAGCAGAGAGGGAGTGAGAGAAAGAGAGGTGATAGAGAGAGGGAGAAAGAGAGGAGACAGATAGAGAGGAGACAGAAAGAGAGAGAGAAGGGAGAGAAAAAAAGAGAGAGGGAGAGAGAAAAAAGGATAGAGAGGAAAAGAGAGAGGAGACAAAAAGAGGGAAAGGAGAGAGATGGAGAGAGAGAGAGGAGACTGAGAGGGAGAAAGAGAGATGACAGAGAAAGGGAGGGGAGAGGCGAGACACAGGGAGAGAGGGAGAAGGAGGAGAGAGAGAAGACAGAGAGAGGGAGAGATGAGAGGGATCGAGGGAGGGAGAGAGTGAGAGGAAGGAGAGAGAAAAAGGATAGAGAGGGAGAGAGAGATAGAGAAAGGAGATAGATGGAGAGGGAGAGAGGAAGGAGACAGAAGGAGGGAGAGAGAGATAGGGAGAGAGAGGGAGATGGAGAGAGAGAGAGAGAGAGAAAGGATAGAGAGGGAGGGAGAGAGAAAAAAAGGGGAGAGATAGAGAGAGGGGAGAGAGAGGAGACGGAGAGAGGGAGAGAGAGATGGGGATAGAGTGAGGAGACAGAGATAAAAAGGAGAGAGAGATGGAGAGTGAGAGAAAGAGAGGAGATGGAGAGAAGGGAAAAAGAGAGGAGAGATAGAGGGAGAGAGAGAAAAAAGGATAGAGAGGGAGAGAGAGAGAGAGATGGAGGGAGAGAGGAGACAGAGAGGGAGAAGGAAAGGTGACAGAGAGAGGGGGAGGGAGAGAGGAAGGAGAGGAGTGGAGAGAGAAGACAGAGAGGGATAGAGAGAGGAATGAGAGAGAAAAAGGACAGAGAGGGAGAGAGAGAGAGAAAGGAGAGAGATGGAGAGGGGGGATAGAAAGACATGGACAGAGAGGAGACAGAGGGAGAGGGTGTTTCTCCCCTTGTCTCTTACCCCTTCCGCTGTGTCTCTCCTCCCCTCCCTCCCCTGTTTTTCTTCCCCCGTCCCGTCTCTTTCCCCCTGTGTCTTTCCCTCTCTCCTGTCTCCCCCCTCTCTGTCTCCTTCCACCCTTTTCCTTCGCTGTGTCTCCTTACCCCCCTTCATCTCCTGTGCCTCTTGTACCCTCTCCTTTTCCCCCTCTCCCTCCCCTGTCTTTTTCCCCCTCTCCCTCCCATGTGCTTCTTCCCCCTTCTCCCTCCCATTTCTTTCCCCCCCTCTCCCTCCCTGTGTCTCTTCAACCCCCTCTCTCTTCCTATGTCTCTTCTCTCCCCCGCTCCCTCCCCTGTGTCTCTTCCCCCCTATCCCTCCCCTGTCTCTTCTTCCTCCCCTGTGTCTCTCTCCCCCCTCTCCCTCCCCTGTGTCTCTTCCCCGTCATCCTCCTGTGTCTCTTCTCCCCTGTCTCTTCCCCCTCCCCTATTTCTCTTCCCCACCCCGTGTCTCTTCCCCATCTCCCTTTACTTGAGTCTCTTCTCCCTCCCCTGTGTATTCCCCCCCCCGTTTCTTTCCCCCCACTCCCTTCCCTGTGTCTTTTCCCCCTCTCCCTTCCCCGTGTCTCTTCCCCTCTCCCTCCCCTGTGTCTCTTCCTCCTCCCTTGTGTTTCCTTCCCCCCTCCCCTGTTTCTCTTTTTCCCCTCTCCCTCCCATCTCTCTTTGCCCCCTCTCCCTCGCCTGTCTCTGTTTGCCCCTCTCTCTCCCTCCCCAGTCTCTCTTTGCTTCCTCTCCCCCTCCGTAGTCTCTCTTTCCTCCCTCTCTCCCTCCCGTGTCTCTCTTTACCAGCTCTCTCCCTCCCCTGTCTCTGTTTGGCAGTTCTCTCCCTCGCCTGTCTCCCTTCCCTGTCTCTCTTTGCCCCCTTTCTCCCTCCTCTGTCTCTCTTTGCCCCCTCTCTCCCTCACCTGTCTCTCTTTGCCCCTCTCTCCCTTCCCTGTCTCTCTTTGCCCCCTCTCTCCCTCTTCTGTCTCTTTGCAAGAACCTATTTTATAATAAATGGTCTCTTATATTGTGCAATATTTTAAATAACTAATCTTGAGAATGGGCAATAAACATTGTTTGAACGTACAAAAATAAATAGATTAACAAGTTTTTGCATTTTTAGCTTTATACCAACATATTCTTTACTGCAGGCATCCATTTTCTTCTGTCAGCTCATTATGTTTGTTAGCTTTCTGTTGCTCCTACTGAAAGCTCTGGCACTTATAAATGTCACATTCCAGCCATAAATGTAGAACTTCCTTTATAATCAAAGTCTCCTCCTACTTCAGGCAGTTGATTACCAGACACTTAAATGGTAGATCCCACAGCAGCATAAATGCATATAAAATGTGATCTATTGCAGTATTTATTTATTTGCCATTTTAACAACATTTGCATGTTATAGTTCTTCAAAACAGTATATTTAAAAACTATGATATTAGCCATTTGAATAAAACACTCAGAGAGTATCTACATAACAGTTCTAGAATGTTCCATGTTTAAAGATAGAGACTTACAAGCAAAAATGCTTTTGTTTCTATCACTAACACTTAGAATTCTGAACCAATCAAGCTACAGCTGCAATCATATTCACGTGTTCCATAGCAGTTCACATGATCTGACATTCGCCTATATTTGTACTCCTCCCGTCTTTCTCTTTTGCCCCTTCTCTCCTCCTAATATTACATTTGTTCAATCTTACCCATACTCTCTTTCTCCTATAACCACTCAATCTCCTAACACCCCTCACGCCATTTCCATCCTCTAACCTCTTTTTCTATCCATTTTTCAAGCCTCTTTTCCCTTTGTGTTTCTTTCATCCACCTTTCACCTTCTTATACAATCTGTTCTAATGTCTGTTTCCAAGATCTGATTTCTGGCACTCTTCCCTTAGGATGATTTGGATACTATCCTAGGATGGATAAGCAAATAAATCCGACCCCCGAGATCTTATAAAACACATAAAAATATTTAAAATTAACAAATGCAACTTTTTTAAAAAGATCAAGTAACAAATTTATAGTAAGATCTTTTGAAGAACTTGACTAGGCATAATAAATTCAGCTTTTAATTCATTTACTATTATTTGGAATTATGATTTAGTAGGGCGGCAATTGCTGTGTTTGTTAACTTGGTTTGCAACTTGGGGTTGGGACCAACTCAGCAAGGTGATAACCAAGGATAACAAGCAAGCACACAACCACTACAATACACTTAGTCAAGTGTTCCTTTAACAATTTCACTGGCAAAAGGTCCAGCACCACTTTAGCTTTACAGGCAGCTGCATTATTTACTGTGTTATTTAACCAGCTATTGAATTAGCTGCAAAAATATAATGAAGTAGTTACAATGACTCAGTCACAGCCTGATTCAATCATTGAAAGCTTCTGATTCTAATTAATTAGGAATTGCTTCATGCGGTAGAGCTCATTACTCATGGAGGCAGAGGCAACTCACTGAAATAGCCTGACTTCTATTGATCATAACTCCATCAATTCAGCATCAAATTAAAACACTCTAATGGCAGAGCACTTATAGGGGACCTTTGTGGTGTTTTAATAGGAGCCAAATAGGTGTAATTGTGTATAGCCTAAAACACTTGGTATTCATAGAGAAGCCAAAGAGAAATACAGAGACATCTCCTGGTGATCTCTGGTATAACGAAAAATGAATGTGGACAACATATTAGGATCACTCCGTTTATTCATAGAAGTGGTGAGGATGGGTGCACTATGTTGGCAAGGGTAAGATCAAAGGGAGGGGGCATAATGCCACAGATCTAAGATTCTAAAAAGGGGCAAATTTTGGGTGATCTTTGACCTATGGTCATCTCTTTACATGGCAGTGGTAAGACCTCTCTCTAGCTATGTGACAGCTCTTACCTCTCTCTTAAAGTTCACCCTCTACCACCACTCACACTACACAGCATCAGTACTCTGCCACCATTCATCTACCCACAGCACTCACCCCCATCTTTTCATGATTACTCTCTCCACACAACACTCAACCTCCATCTTATCATATGATTACTCTCTCAACACAGCACTCACCCTCCAACTTATCATATGATTACTCTCTCCACACAGCACTCACCCTCCATCTTATCATATGATTACTCTCTGCACAACACTCACCCTCCATCTTATCATATTACTCTCTCCACACAGAACTCACCCTCCATCTTATCATATGATTACTCTCTCCACACAGCACTCACCCTCCCTCTTATCATATGATTACTCTCTCCACACAGTACTCACCCTCCATCTTATCATATTACTCTCTCCACACAGAACTCACCCTCCATCTTATCATATGATTACTCTCTCCACACAGCACTCACGCTCCATCTTATCATATGATTACTCTCTCAACGCAGCACTCACCCTCCATATTATCATATGATTACTCTCTCCACACAACACTCAACCTCCATCTTATCATATGATTACTCTCTCAACACAGAACTCACCCTCCATCTTATCATATGATTACTCTCTCCATACAGCACTCACCCTCCATCTTATCATATGATTACTCTCTCCACACAGTACTCACCCTCCATCTTATCATATTACTCTCTCCACACAGAACTCACCCTCCATCTTATCATATGATTACTCTCTCCACACAGCACTCACGCTCCATCTTATCATATGATTACTCTCTCAACGCAGCACTCACCCTCCATCTTATCATATGATTACTCTCTCCACACAACACTCAACCTCCATCTTATCATATGATTACTCTCTCAACACAGTACTCACCCTCCATCTTATCATAAGATTACTCTCTCCACACAACACTCACCCTCCATCTTATCATATGATTACTCTCTCCACACAACACTCAACCTCCATCTTATCATATGATTACTCTCTCAACACAGTACTCACCCTCCATCTTATCATAAGATTACTCTCCTCACAACACTCACCCTCCATCTTATCATATGATTACTCTCTCCACACAACACTCAACCTCCATCTTATCATATGATTACTCTCTCAACACAGTACTCACCCTCCATCTTATCATAAGATTACTCTCTCCTCACAACACTCACCCTCCATCTTATCATATGATTACTCTCTCCACACAACACTCAACCTCCATCTTATCATATGATTACTCTCTCAACACAGTACTCACCCTCCATCTTATCATAAGATTACTCTCTCCTCACAACACTCACCCTCCATCTTATCATATGATTACTCTCTGCACAGCACTCACCCTCCATCTTATCATATGATTATTCTCTCCACACAACACTCACCCGCCATCTTATCATATGATTACTCTCTCCACACAACACTCACCCTCCATCTTATCATATGATTACTCTCTCCACACAGCACTCACCCTCCATCTTATCATATGATTACTCTCTCCACACAGCACTCACCCTCCATCTTATCATATGATTACTCTCTCCACACAGCACTCACCCCCATCTTATCATATGATTACTCTCTCCACACAACACTCACCCTCCATCTTATATGATATCTCTCTCGGCACAACACTCACACTCCATCTTATCATATGATTACTCTCTCCACACAGCACTCACCCTCCATCTTATCATATGATTACTCTCTGCACAACACTCACCCTCCATCTTATCATATGATTATTCTCTCCACACAGCACTCACCCTCCATCTTATCATATGATTACTCTCTCCACACAGCACTCACCCTCCATCTTATCATATGATTACTCTCTCCACACAGCACTCACGCTCCATCTTATCATATGATTACTCTCTCAACGCAGCACTCACCCTCCATCTTATCATATGATTACTCTCTCCACACAACACTCAACCTCCATCTTATCATATGATTACTCTCTCAACACAGTACTCACCCTCCATCTTATCATAAGATTACTCTCTCCACACAACACTCAACCTCCATCTTATCATATGATTACTCTCTCAACACAGTACTCACCCTCCATCTTATCATAAGATTACTCTCCTCACAACACTCACCCTCCATCTTATCATATGATTACTCTCTCCACACAACACTCAACCTCCATCTTATCATATGATTACTCTCTCAACACAGTACTCACCCTCCATCTTATCATAAGATTACTCTCTCCTCACAACACTCACCCTCCATCTTATCATATGATTACTCTCTGCACAGCACTCACCCTCCATCTTATCATATGATTATTCTCTCCACACAACACTCACCCGCCATCTTATCATATGATTACTCTCTCCACACAACACTCACCCTCCATCTTATCATATGATTACTCTCTCCACACAGCACTCACCCTTCATCTTATCATATGATTACTCTCTCCACACAGCACTCACCCTCCATCTTCTCATATGATTACTCTCTCCACACAGCACTCACCCCCATCTTATCATATGATTACTCTCTCCACACAAAACTCACCCTCCATCTTATCATATGATATCTCTCTCGGCACAACACTCACCCTCCATCTTATCATATGATTACTCTCTCCATACAGCACTCACCCTCCATCTTATCATATGATTACTCTCTGCACAACACTCACCCTCCATCTTATCATATGATTATTCTCTCCACACAGCACTCACCCTCCATCTTATCATATGATTACTCTCTCCACACAGCACTCACCCTCCATCTTATCATATGATTACTCTCTCCACACAGCACTCACCCCCATCTTATCATATGATTACTCTCTCCACACAACACTCACCCTCCATCTTATCATATGATATCTCTCTCGGCACAACACTCACACTCCATCTTATCATATGATTACTCTCTCCACACAGCACTCACCCTCAATCTTATCATATGATTACTCTCTGCACAACACTCACCCTCCATCTTATCATATGATTATTCTCTCCACACAGCACTCACCCTCCATCTTATCATATGATTACTCTCTCCACACTGCACTCACCCTCCATCTTATCATATGATTACTCTCTCCACACAGCACTCACCCCAATCTTATCATATGATTACTCTCTGCACAACACTCACCCTCCATCTTATCATATGATTATTCTCTCCACACAGCACTCACCCTCCATCTTATCATATGATTACTCTCTCCACACTGCACTCACCCTCCATCTTATCATATGATTACTCTCTCCACACAGCACTCACCCCCATCTTATCATATGATTACTCTCTCCACACAGCACTCACCCTCCATCTTATCATATGATTACTCTCTCCACACAGCACTCACCCTCCATCTTATCATATGATTACTCTCTCCACACAGCACTCACCCTCCATCTTATCATATGATTACTCTCTCCACACAGCACTCACCCTCCATCTTATCATATGATTACTCTCTCCACACAGCACTCACCCTCCATCTTATCATATGATTACTCTCTCCACACAACACTCACCCTCCATCTTATCATATGATTACTCTCTCCACACAACACTCACCCTCCATCTTATCATATAATTACTCTCTCCACACAACACTCACACTCCATCTTATCATATGATTACTCTCTCCACACAGCACTCACCCTTCATCTTATCATATGATTACTCTCTCCACACAACACTCACCCTCCATCTTATCATATGATTACTCTCTCCACACAGCACTCACCCTCCATCTTATCATATGATTACTCTCTCCACACAGCACTCACCCTCCATCTTATCATATGATTACTCTCTCCACACAGCACTCACCCTCCATCTTATTATATGATTACTCTCTCCACACAGTACTCACCCTCCATCTTATCATATGATTAGTCTCTGCGCACAACACTCACCCTCCATCTTATCATATGATTACTCTCTCCACACATCACTCACCCTCCATCTTATTATATGATTACTCTCTCCACACAGTACTCACCCTCCATCTTATCATATGATTAGTCTCTGCGCACAACACTCACCCTCCATCTTATCATATGATTACTCTCTCCACACAGTACTCACCCTCCATCTTATCATATGATTACTCTCTCCTCACAGCACTTACAGCTCTACTAACCATTCAGCTTCTTGACCCCTCTCCACACTGCACTTATCCTCCATTTTATCATATAAGTAATCTCTCACACAACAATCACTCTCCATCTTATGTTCTCACCACTTTCTTCACACAGCGCTCACTGTCCATCTCACCATCCTCCATCTTATTTGGCTTTCCCAACCCCTCCAGCCCATACCCTCCATCTTGTCACACCACTGCTCTATCACAGTGCCTCACCTTCCATGTTCCCAAATGATCTCCTACCAGCTACACTCCCCCTTTCCCTCACTAACTTTGTATCCATAGTGAGCTCATCCTCTCCCCATTTCTCCACACAGCACTAGCTCTCTCCCACCTTTACACAGCAGTCCTGCCATCTTCTCCCCTCCATTAATCACACCCCTCTTTCCCACACATCACTTTCTGCCCCTGGTGCTGCCCCCTCTGGTCAGTTATACAATACAGGTAGAAAATGAAACTAACAGGCCCTCCTGCCAAGTGGAGCTATCTGAGCAGGTCTGCTGTAGCAGGTAAGTGTGTTGTGATATTTTCATTGGAAATTAATAATGTAGTGTTAAAATTGTTTTACCAATTGCAGTTAATTATAATAAACATTATAATAAACATTTCATGCACTGTTTACAATGTTTTAAATATTTTCATATGTTACCAAAATTCACATGAATGTGCAGGCAACCTTATATATAATTTATATATTTAATTATGTTAGGTATATAAATATAGACAGTTTTAGCAGTAAAATACTTTAGACATGACTGTTGGAGAAGTCTTGGCTGTACAAAGTAATCTATTTTTCCAAAGAGAAGGTTGGCAGAGTTTTTGCATATAAATATGTTTTGAAAACTGTATATAAAAAATTTACTGTTAAAATCATGTGAAAAGGTATTTTACATTTTTTGAGGTGTTACGAGGCATATGGAGGCATTTGGGCAGCCATTTTGAAGAATATTGTTGCTAAGCAACCACACGCTGTGGGACACTGAGGGGGTAGTAGAGTTAATGGGCTTGTGTATAGAGAGTCTGTCACCCATTGGTGTAGGAACTGGGGATGAGGGTCAGATTTTTCAGTACATACACACAAGTACCATCAGACCACAGTAATCCATGTCCTTAGTCTGCTTGTCTTCAGCAAACTGTTTGCGGTCTTTCTTGTGCATCATCTTTAGAAGAGGCTTCCTTCTTGGACGACAGCCATGCAGACCAATTTGTGTGTGCAGCGTATGGTCTAAGCACTGACAGGATGACCCCCAACCTCTTCAACCTCTGCAGCAATGCTGGTAGCAATCATACGTCTATTTCCAAAAGTCAACCTCTACATATGACATTCAGCACGTGCACTTAACTTCTTTGTTCGACCATGGCAAGGCCTGTTCTGAATGCAACCTGTCCTGTGAAACCGCTGTATGGTCTTGCCCACCGTGCTGCAGCTCAGTTTCAGGGTCTTGGCAATCTTCTTAAAACCTAGGCCATCTTTATGTAGAGCAACAATATTTTTTTTTTCAGATCCTTAGAGAGTTCTTTGCCATGGGGTGCCATGTTGAATTTCCAGTGACCAATATGAGAGAGTTTGAGAGTGATAACACCAAATTTAACACACACCTGAGACCTTGTAACACTTCCCGTGAAAACAGCCTTGAAAGCCAGCATGATAATACAGCAGGTGAGATGGAAGTTGGTCAAGTGGATTTAGGCAATGAAGATCAAGTTGAGGGTACTTCCACAGGAGGTTATGGCCATGGTGGGGAGACATGATGCCTAATCTGTATTACCAGGTAGAACCAGTAGTCAGGTATAGGCATGGCCTTGTTCAAATGGACATGAAGTCTCATCAGGAAGATCATTCAGTGATCAGTTCATATCACACAGCCAGCTAGAGAAGCAGCCCCAAGGCCCCCTGAGGATCATGAGGACAGCTATAGTGCTAGTATAATGTATTCTTTAATGAGAGTGGGGCAGACAAGATCTGGAGGTCGGATATCTAGATCAAGGGAACATAAATTCAGGTCAAGGGATTATGGCAGACAATATTATTACCATAGCAGGAGCAGATGACCACTATATGGGGCTATTACTAATGAACATGCCAGATATAGTAGGCATTCAGCTAGTAACATGGAGTCAGGGATAAGCCTAACGCCAGGAGGGAGAGGTGTACCGTTTTGGACTAGACTTTACACGCAACAGGAAATGTGCTACTACCAGAGGTACTAACAGAAATAGCAGGCATGGAGACTAATTTTCCTTTGATTTCTGCACTGAAAATAAATTATGAGTTACTCCTTTACGACCAAACCCTATGCTAATAAGATTTTATGCATCACTCGCAAATAAGGGCACTGCCGTAACTGCAAAAAGCAGAAGAATTTATGTGTACCAAAGACCACTTGCAACTGTTTTTCAAACCCTTGCTTAGTCCCCCAGAAGCATTTAAAATGTCAGTGATGAAATCTCAACATTATTTGACAGTTAACAGTCCAATATCAGCATATCTGTAATTAAAAAATATATGTTAGTATTTAGCCGGTTTTATAAAACAAAATCCAGGGCTAGTACAAAACCACTTTGCCTAGGAACAAATGCTTTCATCCATTGTCTATAAATATATCATGTTTCAACACAAAATAAACACATCTTTATTGAAGCTATAAATAAAATTGTCACATATTTTTAATATCAAAATATAGTAATTAAAAAAGATATATATTTTATATATATATATATATATATATATATCACACAGTTTCCTTGCTGCAGCCTAGTTACGGCCGTTATTACTGCACTTCCCACTTATTATAAGATTTATGATGTTCACATTTCCTATTGGCTCCTAGGGCCCTGTCTCATCCGTAAAGTTTTTTTATCAAATCCCTGCATATAAATCTGTTAAGGCAGGATTTATGGCTGTGCACTGAGTGCTCTAACTTGGGGGAGTGAAAGATTTACATTAGTGAAGAACTTAGGGAAAAAAAGTCCCACAGCCGATGCCGATTTACAGCAGTGCCCTAACTTAGAGCACCTGATTTACATAGTTCTTGTTGCCAGAGCAACTAGTAAGTTAATGATGGCATTACTTAGCAATTGTTGTTGTTGTTTAGTCGTTCAGTCGCGTCTGACTCTCCCTGACTGGACCACAGCACGTCAGGTGCATCTCTTAGTCACTGCCCCTCTGAGCTCCATCAAGTTCATGTTCATTGCTTCAGTGACCTCATCTATCAATCTCCGCGTCTGTCGTCCCCTTCTTCTTCTGCCTTCAATCTTTCTCAGCATCAGAGTCTTTTCTAGGGAATCCTGTCTTCTCATGATAGGGCCAAAATATTTGAGCTTCAACCTCATGATCATAAATTCTAGTAAACAGTTTGTCTTGATTTCCTGAAGTATTGATTTATTGGGTCTTCTTGCAGTCCAAGGGACTCTAAGCAGTCTTCTGCAACACCACAATTCAAAGGCGCCAATTCTACGGCACTCAGATTTCTTTATGGTCCAGCTCTCACATCCGTATGTTACTACTGAGAATACTATAGTTCGAACTCTGCAGACCTTTGTTGATAGTTTAATAGCTTTACTTTTTACTAGCTTGTCCAAGCTTGCCATAGCTTTCCTCCCCAGAAGCAAACGCCTTTTAATTTCATGACTACAGTCACCATCTGCAGAGAACTTGGATCCAAGGAAAATAAATTCTGTCACTGCCTCCACTTTGTCCCCGTCTATTTGCCAGGAAGTGTGATTGCCGTTTGCCTTGATCTCTGACAAAAGTCCTTTTGTTCCTCCTCACTTTCAGCCATTAGAGTAGTATCATCTGCGTATTTGAGGTTGTTGATATTCCTTTCAAGTAATATTGATTCCAGCTTTGGATCCATACAGTCCAGCCTTACGTATGATGTATTCTGCATATAAGTTGACTAAGGTGACAATATATAACCTTGTTGACAATATATAACCTTGTCGCACTCCCCTCCTAAACCTCCCTCTTGATGTCATGCCTGCGAGAGGGAGGTGGTGTAAGTATGAGCTTTTTTCTCCAACATATGGTGCTCGTGACTTCGGATCGCACTCCAAATTCATAATACCACCCCAAGCTTCAGAATTTTGTGTGTTGAGCCGTTTGACAGCTAATTATGGCTGTCATGCGTGCCCCCACCATGGTAAACTGGTAAACTGTAGACTTGTATGGATTGCAGTCACAAAAAAGACCTTAACCAGACACATACGACACATACGAACTTGATACAATCTAAAAAGGTTAACTTTTAATTGGTGCATATTGCCTTGCTGCACTTCTATTATCTGTGTAATCTGCCTTTAACCCAATGTCCATTATTTCTTTGAGTACGTGTTAGTAGAGAAATAATTGCACGTATTTCTTTATCTAACTCTGAAGTTGGCAACATGCCTTGAGGAAAGATAAACATATAATGTGTATTTATTATTATTATTAATATTATTATTATTATCTTTATTTGTATTGCGCCAACATATTCCGTAACGCTGTACAGGGGCTGAGTACATGGCGAAAAACACACTTAACACCTTATAAAGAATGGAGGGCCCTTTTTTTTTGAGCATAAAATCAAATGTACATAGAGGGAAGGGCAGGAAGATCGTCTAATGGAGCGAGGCAAGGAGTTCCAAATAGTAGGGGCAGCACGAGAAAAGTCTTGAAGACGGGAGTGAGAGGAAGTGATGAGAGAGGAGGAAAGAAGAAGGTCGTTAGCAGAACGAAGGGGGCAGTTGGGAGAGTATTTTGAAACAAGAGCAGAGATATAAGGGGGTGCACTGTTGTTGAGGGCTTTATATGTTAGGGTCATGATTTTAAATTTGATTCTGGAGGCTAAGGGAAGCCAGTGGAGTGATTGACAGAGAGGAGCTGCAGACACTGATTGTTTGGTATTGAAGATGAGTCTAGCGGAGGCGTTCATTATGGGTTGAAGGGGAGACAGACGAGAGATGGGTAGGCCAGCAAGTAGGGAATTGTAGTAGTCAAGTTGAGATATGATGAGAGAGTGTATTATAATTTTAGCTGTGTCTTGTGTAAGATAATGATGAATTTTGGAGATGTTTTTTTAGATGAAACTGACAAGATTTTGTTATTGATTGGATGTGAGGAATAAAAGAGAGGGCAGGATCCAGTAGAACCCCAAGACAACGTGCCTGGGAGGTGGGAGTGATGATGGTGTTGTCAACAGAGAGAGATATTTGAGGAGTGGAAGCTGTAGTAGAGGGCGGAAAGATTAGGAGTTCAGTCTTCGAAATGTTGAATTTGAGTTGACGGGCGGACATCCAGGAGGATATACTAGAGAGGCAGTTGGAAACTTGAGCTAAAAGAGAGGGGAATAGATCGGGTGCAGAGAGGTAGATTTGAGTATCATCTGCATAGAGATGGTACTGAAAGTGAAAGTAAATAAATTGAGTGAGGCGATTGTAAACAAGCCGTTCAAGCAGTTTAGAAGCCAGGGGAAGTAGTGAGATAGGGCGATAGTTGGAGACAGGAGCTGGGTCAGATGAAGGCTTCTTGAGAATGGGTATAATTGTGTCGTGTTTTAAAGAGGATGGAAACTCGCCAGTGTTTAGGGACAGGTTGAACAGATGTGTGAGAGCTGGGATAAGTGTGGTGGACATGGGAGGGATTAGCTGTGATGGAATGGGATCATGAGGACATGTTGTAAGGTGAGAGGTTGATAGTAAAGTAGATACTTCATCCTCGGTTACAGGGTCAAAGGAGTCCATAATGGAGGAAGGATTAGGGAAGGGTAAGGGCTGGGTGTTGTCGGTTTGTGGAGAGGATGGTGGGATAGGGCCAAGCTGGGAGGAGAGCTCATTTTGGATGGTTTCAATTCTAATTTTAAAATGGCTGGCAAAGTCATCAGCAGTGAGAGAGGAAGGGTCAGGAGGTGGGGGTGGGCAAAGGAGGGTGTTAAATGTAGCAAATAAACATTTAGGGTTGGAGGACAGGTTTGATATTAGTGATGAGAAGTAGTGTTGTTTGGCAAGATTGAGGGCAGAGAAATAGGAGCGCAAGGTAAACTTGTAGTGGAGAAAGTCTGCTGAAGTGCGAGATTTCCTCCATAGTCGTTTTGCAGTGCCTGAGCATCTCTGTATATTACGTGTTTGTGTAGTGTACCATGGTTGTGGATGAGAGCGAGGGCGTTTGCTTGTGATTATGGGGGCATGAGAGTCAAGGGTCGAGGTTAGAGTAGTGTTGTACTGTGAAGTGGCGATGTCAAGGCAGGCAAGGGTGGTGAGGGGGCTGAGAAGGGGTTTTAGTACATTTGAAAATTGTTGTGGGTTGAGTGCTTGCAGGTTTCTGCGTGTTCTAGTGGCAGGAATTGAAGAAGGTTGGTGAACGGAAGATGAGGTTGCAAGTTAGCATGTGGTGGTCAGATAGGGGAAGTGGGGAGATGTCAAGGTTGGATATAGTGCAGAGTTTAGTGAAAATAAGGTCAATGAACTGTCCACCACTGTGAGTTGCTGAATCTGTCCATTGTGACAGGCCAAGGGAAGAGGTAAACGCAAGTAATTTTGCAGTTGTTGGGGAGGTGGGTGTGTCAGTGGCTATGTTGAAATCGCCAAGAATGAGTGAAGGTATATTGGAGGAGAGAAAGTGAGGGAGCCAGGCGGCAAAGTTGTCCAGAAATTGAGATGGTGATCCAGGCGGGCGATAGATCACAGCTACTCGCAGAGGGATGGGAGAGAAGATGCGGATATTTAGTTACAGAGCAGTTCAATTAAAATAAATTTTGCCCCTCCCTAAGTAAATATTCAAGATGGCGTCTATATGCAGAAGAGCTGAGATATTTTTTCTCTCCCTGCTTCCCTTAAGGTGGATTGAAGTCATTAATTAGGGAAGAGAGGAGAAAAAGTGTTAAGTTTTTTGTTTTTTGGAAGGTCAAAAGAATTTAAGATGCCGGTGTGAATTGGCACATTGCCAAAGTTAATGGAAGAGAAATGAGATGGTGTTTTATTTTGAATTGCAAATGAATAATATTACAAATATGTGTTAATTTGAAAAATATTTTGGGTGAAATTGCTCGATGTGAGATCATTAATTATTGATTGTGCAATGAATTGCAGAATATAATTTAATGAAAACAGAGGCAGTTAGCCCACATTATGGTTAATAATTACATATTTTGTGTTTAAATGTGATAGAGGTTTTTATGTCCGTCTGTGTAGAGTATTTTTTTTTGACTCTCCTCTCAGTCCGTGTAGATACTCCCACAGCCCCTCCCTTCCACAAAAGTTTTTTTTAAAACACACTTTGTATTCTTAAAGGTATAGAGCGTGAAGTAAGAGCAGTGCTGTTTAAAGATGAAATAATGTATTATAATGAACCATTCATGTAGATCAATAGCCAGTGCATATATAATTGTATACCCACCCACCTAATAAGAAGTATTTTGCTGATATCTACTGCCCCCGGACCTAAAATACTTTGGCCTCAGATGTTTTGTACCTGATATACCAGCATTTAGCCAAATCCTATTGCAAATGTAAAAAATGTTTTTTAAGGAAAAATTTTGGTAAGAAACAGTTCTTTTAGTACTTAATAATAGCAAACATTGTGTGTTTATCCCCATAGAGTGTAAGCTGATTTTATATTATATCGTTTTACAAGTTTGATGGCCAAATAAAGTTTTTTCTTGTTTTGCTTTGATTCCTTTTGGTTTAGTTATATTTGGATTAATATATCTATATGAGCTTGCTAAGTTATTTTTTTTTTTTTTTATTAATTTTTTTTTGGGTTCTTACAAAGTGATTTAAAAACATTTATAAACATGTACATTTTGTGAGCTCACAATTATGAAATTATATGTTGTCTTGTCTGTATCTGTTTTTGCATCCTGTGTTTATATTTTTTATCAGCAGATTTTTATGTCGGCAATAATTTTTTTTAAATGTTTTCCAAGTACACAGTGTGTGGGGGGGAGATGTTCTTAAAACCTCACGTAAGACTCTGTTTTAGATGTCTGTGGTGACTGTGGAAGGAGCATGTTGAACATGACTTATAATTCTGTTTTAAAAGCATATAATGTGCACATTATATTAAAGTCAGTGAAGCTGAACTATTTATTCATTACACTGACACACTGGCAATATCCAATGTTTATAAAACTATTCGTTCTAATTCAAAGTCGTATATAGAGAATGTTCTGATAAGAATGCAACTGTTTCGTTTTTAACAAAAAACAGATTGTAAAAACCCAATATATCTCTTTTAAATTGTAAATTGTAGTAGCGCAGTACAATTTTTCATTTAGTAATATTTAGGTGCAAATATATCTGTTCAATAGAATTAATAATTTTTTTAAGGTTTAAAAGGTGAAATTATTTTATGGGTTATGATAAGCGTACAGGATGATCAGAAATATCAAAACACTAAAAAAATATATATATATTTAATTTTATTTTTTGGGATGTTGTGTTTCCTTATAATTTTGCTTTAGAATTTGCTAGTATTTTTTTTATTAATTAGGATTTTTTTAGGCTCATTGAAGCACTCCTTGTGGTGACATTTCTCTCTGTCAGTATAAATATGGTTTGTGCACTGTCCCTGTTTACTAACTAATGCACAGGAAGAGTTCTGGTTAAAGAAACTTATCATACAAATTCTGTATTATTTTTGTGTTATGTTTTGTTTATTCATGCTGGATAAACACTATAATATTGTACCAGTTATTCTTCAAGGCCTATCCCCAGCTCAGATGATGGCCATGGTGCACATGAGTAAACCATTATGAAAATATTTTTAAGGTATTTCTAAGCCTCTAAGACAGTGACATTGTAAGAGGTGAATTACATTATGATTTAAGAAAAGATTTTAGAGCTTTATTAGTAAATGTATATTGACAGTAAAAAAAATTAGCAATTTCCTTTTAAATATACAAACTGTACATACAGCCTTATTAAATTGCGACCTTATTTTTTCTACAGAAGTTTTTAGTTAGTGAACTTCTATCCAAAAGCAAGGTCTTCACTAACTAAAAACTTCTGTAAATAAAATATGCTGTGTACTTAAATAAAGCTCTTTTAAATTCACTGAATCGCAATTTAATAAGGCTGATAATTAGTAGTATTGAAACTGTGCTAATGATAATTTTTGCTACTTTAGCAGGAATAGAAAATAATGGTTCATTATATGTTTTACAAGTATTTAATATGGTTATTAGCTTTGCATAATTTACATTATCGCTTAATTTTAGTTTATATCACCCTTTGTTTATCATAAAGTTATACATATGTTAAATTTATGTTACAAATAGGGAAATTTTAGGATAAGTGTATATAAGATAAGTGTATATAATGTGAAAATGTCTAGTTATAGAATTTAGGAAGTTTCTTGTATGTTTGGATTTCTGTCACACTTGTCTACTCCAGAAGAAGATGGCAAGTGTGTGCCTGTAAAGACAAAGATAAGCGTGCCCTGATATATGATGAGAGAAACTATCTACCAATTACCTATTGTGATAACAACAAATACAGAGTTTGCTGACTAAGAGACTGCTTATGCAGGAACACCAGGAACTACCTACCCTGATCTGGGAGAATGCACAAAAACAGATTAAGGAACAAATCCACAAAGACTAACCAGAAAAATGAAAAAATGATGAGCCACCATTTGGTCAAGAGATAGCTTCAAAGGTGAGATGGATACCTGAAGCCACTAACCTAACTGTGAGGAATTGACTCTGCTGAGATTCAAACCCTCGTCTGCATGCTTGCTAAACCTTTTCCCTACCTGTACACCAGCCTGCCTCTTGCAGATTTGCCTGAGACCTGATACCTTGACTCTAAAAGCAATGAAATCAGTGACAACTCTCTTTAGCCGTGTCTGTTCAGCTGTCCGGTTCTTGGCCTATATAAGGCACTTCCTGTCTCTGTATCCTTGCCAGATTATTGTGTTCCTGAACTCTCTAATCAAGCTTGTTCCTGTTTCTCCTACCTGTTGCTGAACTTGGATCGTTTTTGACATTGCTGCTTCTCCTTCCCACTGACCTCGGCTTGCCTCACTAAGATTATTATCCTTCTGTTCCTGACTCCCATCTCTGCTTCAGAGCAGACAGCCACTCAAGGCTCAGGGGCTCAACCACCTGGGTAACGAGTGGCTATCTCTGGCAGGGAGTTTTTGCTGATCTGGCTACTGTACTCCAAACTTTGTACCACCAATATCATAACAGAATAATCTGGCCTAATCATGGAGACCGTCGGATCAGATTCTGCATTTACTCAGCAGGTTGCTTTTAATACAAGAACTATGCAGACCCAGGCACAGACCATTCAAGTGCTGCAGGATCAAGTAGCTGAACTGCAAAATGAAGTTCGATCAATGCATAGTGAACTAACCAGCTACAGGGCACATGATGCTGCGGCTGCTGCTACTACTAATGTTACACCTGCAAAAGATGCCGCTTGCCTCTGCCTGAAAAATTTGGAGGAGACCGCAAAAAATTTAGGGGTTTCCTAAATCAATGCCGTTTGCATTTCATGATGTTACCTAATCGTTTCCCATCTGAAAGAGAGAAGGTAGGATTTATTTTTTCCCTATTCAAAGATGAAGCCCTGGCTTGGGGCTCCCCTCTTCTGGAACAGGACAGTCCAGTCTTGGGTAATCTAAATGACTTTCTTGAGGCCATGTGCCTAGTTTTTGATGACCCCAATCGATGTGCTACAACAGAAGCCACTCTCCTTCATTTGCATCAAGGGAGGCGCTCTGTGGCTGAATATGCTGCTGAATTCAGACAGTGGGTTGCTGATACTACTTGGAACCAATCAGCCCAGAGGTTCCACTTCAGAAAAGGTCTCTCAGAGGCTATGAAAGATGAGCTTGCTCGTGTTGATCTTCCTGCTGAGTTTGATGCATTTGTGCGTTTGGCTATCCGTATTGATCGGAGACTTTCAGAAAGAAAATTGGAAAGACAGAGCTCTTTTAAACAAAGTGCTACTCCTACTTTCTATTCAAGAAGTTCTACCCCAAACCCACACACACCTATCAACTCTGAGCCAGAGGCTATGCAGGTAAATCTAATAAGAGGGCCATTATCCAACGAAGAAAAACAGTGGCGACGCACTCACAATTTATGCCTGTATTGTGGTAGTGCAGGGCACTATGCCATCAATTGCCCTAGCAAATCCAAGAGAACAATAGCTATGGCTGCTGAGGGTGCGCAGATTCAACCCCAATTCCAGATTTCAGACCAACTGGATTCTGTCACACAACCCTTGTTTTCTCTGGCTCATGGTGAAGAGGGTATGATGACTCAACATCCTCATTTGGTGGTGCCTATCACTTTGCAATGTGGTGATAATAAAATTTCGACTACAGCTATGATAGATTCTGGAGCAGGCGGAAACTTTATGGACATCAAATTTGCAGCAGGAAATAAAATTCAGTCTATCTCTAAATCTTCACCTGTGTTAATGGAAACAGTAGACGGTTCTCCACTTACGTCAGGCCCGGTTACACATGAGACTGTGCCCTTAAAATTGATTCTGGAAGTGAATCACCATGAGTCTATATCTTTTCACCTAATCTCCTCAACACAGTTTCTGGTGATTTTGGGTATACCCTGGCTTGCTCTGCATAACCCACAGATTGATTGGAAGACTAGAACCTTGTCCTTTCCTTCAGAACACTGCTTAATGAATTGTCAACCCTCTAAGGTAACACCTGTTGCCTCAACAATTAATGAAATGGTTGCTACAAACTTAACTATGCTTCCCCTACAATTTCGGGATTTTGCAGATGTCTGTGATAAGAAGAATGCTGATCAGCTTCCACCCCACAGGCCTTATGATTGCCCCATAGAGCTACTACCTGGAGCTGCTATCCCATTTGGACGTATATATTCCCTTTCTGAGCCTGAATTGAAGGCACTTCGTGAATACATACAAGAAAATCTTGCCAAAGGCTTTATTCGACCATCTACTGCTCCAGCAGGAGCTCCCATATTTTTTATAGAAAAGAAAGATGGCAGCCTACGGCCATGCGTTGACTACAGGGACATTAATAACATCACTGTTAAAAACCGCTACCCCTTGCCTCTCATTCCTGAACTTCTGGAGAGACTTCGCTCAGCTAAAATATTTACGAAGCTTGATCTACGAGGGGCATATAATCTGGTTCGTATAAGACCAAATAATGAATGGAAAACAGCCTTCAGAACCAGGTACGGACATTACGAATATCTAGTAATGCCATTTGGACTTTGTAATGCCCCCGCAACTTTTCAGCATCTAATCAATGATGTACTACGGGATCTCCTGGATCAGTTTGTTGTGGCATATTTGGATGATATCCTGATATTTTCTGATAATCTTGAAAATCACAGAAAACAGGTCTGCATTGTTCTTGAGCGCCTTCGTACCCACCACCTATACATTAAACTGGAAAAATGTGAGTTTGAACAAACAGAAATTCAATTCCTGGGGTATGTAATAACTCCTACAGGTTTAAGTATGGACGCAAGTAAAATTAAGGCTGTGCTGGACTGGCCCATCCCCAAGAATGTAAAAGATATTCAGAGATTTGTGGGGTTTGCCAATTTTTACAGGCGATTCATTAAGAATTTCTCTGCCATTATTACACCGATCACTGAACTCACACGTAAGGGGACTCCTTTTCAGTGGTCCGATAAGGCTGATACCGCATTTTCCAGATTAAAGACTCTGTTTACATCTGCCCCTATCCTGATACATCCTCAGCCAGAATTGCCATTTACTGTAGAGGTAGATGCTTCTGATTCAGCTGTTGGTGCTATACTGTCTCAAAGGACTGGACCTAAGATGTTGTTACATCCATGTGCTTTCTATTCCCGCCACATGATGCCAGCAGAAAGGAACTATGACATAGGGAATAAAGAACTTTTGGCTATAAAAGCTGCCTTCACCGAATGGAGACATCTCTTGGAGGGAGCTACCCATCCAATTACTGTCCTCACAGATCACAAAAATCTGGAATGTATTAAATCAGCGAAGAGACTGTCAGCCAGACAAGCACGCTGGTCCCTATTTTTCTCAAGGTTTAATTTTTTGATTTCATACCGCCCGGGCTCCCGAAATGGTAAAGCGGATGCCTTGTCTAGGATAGCGGACCCCCTCCATACTACAGTTACCGAGGCTACCATCTTGCCGGAGAGTAGATTTTTAGGTGTTACATTTCCTTCTGATCTAATGTCCCGCATTAAGAAGGGCTACGCTGAAGATCCAGTTTTTCGTGATCCTTCTCGTGATCTTCATATGACAATGCATAATGGGTTTTGGATTTTTCAACAACGCCTGTTTGTTCCGGACTCAGTGCGACTGGACGTTTTACGTCTCTACCATGACTCAAAACCAGCAGGTCATCCAGGAATCCGAAAGACACAAGAATTACTTGCCCAATCCTTTTGGTGGCCTAAATATCATGAGGATGTTAAGAAGTATGTGTCCTCTTGTGACGTCTGTGCCAGACATAAGACTCCTCGCTCATCCCCTGTTGGCTTGCTTCAGCCTCTTCCTATTCCTCATCGGCCCTGGGGATCTATATCCATGGACTTTATTGTGGAACTACCTCCCTCTAAGGAACACACTACCATTCTTGTTGTTGTGGACCGGTTAACCAAGATGAGTCATTTTATACCAGCTCGTGGTCTCCCTTCAGCTAAACAGACTGCTGACCTAGTTATTCGGGAATTATTTCGCTTGCATGGAGTGCCTGATGAGGTAATTTCTGACAGGGGAGTGCAGTTTACATCTCGTTTTTGGAAATTTTTTTGTTCTATTCTAGGTATCGATGTAAATCTGTCATCAGCTTTTCATCCACAAAGTAATGGACAGACTGAGCGAACCAACCAGACTTTGGAGCAATATTTGCGGTGCTATATTAGTTACCTGCAGGATGACTGGCTGGACTTTTTATCCACGGCGGAATTTGCCTATAACAATGCTCCACTTCTCTGAGCCCATTTTTTGCCAACTATGGTTACCATCCGACCTTTCTGGTGAGTCTCCCGATTACTACTCCCGTTCCTGCAGTCACTGACCGGCTGACCGCCTTACGTGATTCCCAAACACTGTTGAAAGAGACTCTTTTGGAGGCTCAGGAATGTTACAAAAGAGCTGCTGATAGGCATAGAAAGGAGGCCCCAGTCTATCATGTTGGTGACAAGGTGTGGCTGTCCACAAAGAATCTTAAACTTCGGATTCCTTCCCATAAATTGGGTCAAAGGTTCATGGGACCTTTTGAGATCATTGCTCAGATCAATGCTGTCACTTTCTGTTTGCAACTTCCAAATTCCATGAAGATACATCCAGTGTTTCACGTTGCACTGCTTAAACCTTTTCATGAAAATACTTTCCCTGGTCGAGCCCTACCTGCCCCACCTCCAGTCCTCGTGGATGGTGAAGATGAATATGAAGTGGAAAAAATTCTTGACTCCAGGATATTCTGTAACAAGCTTCAATATTTGGTTCGGTGGAAAGGCTATGGTGAGGAGGATAGACCGTGGGAACCAGTGGACAATATTCACTCTCCTGATCTTCTTCGGTCTTTCCATGCACAGTACCCTGCTAAACCGGGTAATAGGGCATCCAGAGTCTGCGCCTATAGAGGTGGGGGTAATGTGAGGAATTGACTCTGCTGAGATTCGAACCCTGGTCTGCATGCTTGCTAAACCTTTTCCCTACCTGTACACCAGCCTGCCTCTTGCAGATTTGCCTGAGACCTGATACCTTGACTCTAAAAGCAATGAAATCAGTGACAACTCTCTTTAGCTGTGTCTGGTCAGCTGTCCGGTTCTTGGCCTATATAAGGCACTTCCTGTCTCTGTATCCTTGCCAGATTATTGTGTTCCTGAACTCTCTAATCAAGCTTGTTCCTGTTTCTCCTACCTGTTGCTGAACTTGGATCGTTTTTGACTTTGCTGCTTCTCCTTCCCACTGACCTCGGCTGGCCTCACTAAGATTATTATCCTTCTGTTCCTGACTCCCATCTCTGCTTCAGAGCAGACAGCCACTCAAGGCTCAGGGGCTCAACCACCTGGGTAATGAGTGGCTATCTCTGGCAGGGAGTTTTTGCTGATCTGGCTACTGGACTCCAAACTTTGTACCACCAATATCATAACACTAACCTTTACTGAAGGTCAGACAAGTTCAAGGCCAGAAATCTAATTGTAGCAGGATTTGAATCCATGTTCACCTGATACAGTAGGTGACAATAAATAAGAATGTTGACTGGATAAATTATATCTACTATAACCAACAAAGACTTGTGAACTATACAAGAGATGCGGTAGAGCGTTTGACTGAACAACTAGATAAAACAAGTCTGATGACATGGCAAAACCGCATGGCACTGGACATGCTTCTAGAAAAAGGTGTTTGTAAAATGTTTGGCATTGCCTGCTGCACCTTCATCCCTAATAATATGGCGCCTTATGTGACAGTTACCAAAGCCCTGGAGGTATTGGCAGCCCTGTCAAATGAACTAAGAGAAAATTCAGAGATGGAAAGGCATAGACCTCTCTGTGATGACTTCCATCGATATCACCATTTTGGTCACTTGTGGTTCCCTGTGCAAAGGGACTGATACAGAAATTGATTGACACGACCATCACACAGAAGGAATACCTATATCAAACTTTGCAATTCTACGCAGCAAGCTTGTCCAAGGACATGGAGGAGGAGGAATACGACAATAATGGCTAAAATCCAGGCCCATCCCATGAAGGACATATTCAAAATCTTGCTCATTGACATTATAATATGCTAATACAAATCTGGACTTTTATATCTATCGCATGCTATATACAATTAGCACTCTTTCCAGTTAGTGTGATATTTGGCTGGGATGTAGGCTGTGAACCAGTATTTTACATTTTTTTATAATATGATAGGTATGAAATAGTTAAATATATAGTTAGAGACTAGCACACAGGTTTTTAGTCATAACATAATATGTTTTTCTCTCAAATTCGAGGACATAATTTGCCCTTTGCGCAGAACATCAGGAATGAGGTATTTCTGTACATCTAGAGTGACGTACCATAATATTTTTGATAAGTCTTGATCACGTGTGTTATAGCTTATTGGATATAATATATGAATAAAATGCAATTGGCTGTGTAATGGATTTTTTTTCATTGTCTTTTGTAAACATTATAAAAGGCTTATCTGTTTTTAAACATGCCCCCCCTCACTCCTGGGGTAGTAACAGTATTATTATCCTTTAATTGTGTTATGCCAACATATTCCATAGCACTAATTAACAAATTGTTCTTTTAAAAATGTAGTTCATCCTCATTACCAGTGGTGAGATTGTTGAGGCAGTTGTTACTGCATCGTTTGCAGAAAAACATTTTGTGTAGGAGGTATACAGTATATACTCAAGTATAAGCCGACCCGAGTATAAGCCGAGGCACCTATTTTACCACAAAATACTGGGTAAAATGAGTGACTCGAGTATAAGCTAAGGGTGGGAAATGTGCTGCCCCCTTTGTCCCTCTTGTGCCCTCTGTGTCCCCTTCTTGTGTCCCCCTCTCTCTCCCGTGTCTCTTCCCCCCCTCCCCTCCCTGTGTCTCTTCCCCCCTCCTCATTCTCAACCTCCCTCCTCAACCCCACTCCTCATCCTCAACCTCCCTCCTCGTCCTCCCTCCTCATCCTCATCCCCCCCTCCTCAACCCCCTCCTCAACCTCCCTCCTCAACCCCCCCATCCTCATCCTAAACCCCCTCCTCATCCTCAACCCCCTCCTCATCCTCAACCCCCTCCTCAACCTCCCTCCTCATCCTCAACCTCCCTCCTCATCCTCAAACCCCTCCTCATCCGCAACCCCCTCCTTAACCTCAACACCCCTCCTCATCCTCCCTCCTCATCCTTAACCTCCGTCCTCAACCTTAACCTCCCTCCTCAACCCCACTCCTCATCCTCAACCTCCCTCCTCGTCCTCCCTCCTCATCCTCATCCCCCCCTCCTCAACCCCCTCCTCAACCTCCCTCCTCAACCCCCCCATCCTCATCCTAAACCCCCTCCTCATCCTCAACCCCCTCCTCATCCTCAACCCCCTCCTCAACCTCCCTCCTCATCCTCAACCTCCCTCCTCATCCTCAAACCCCTCCTCATCCGCAACCCCCTCCTTAACCTCAACACCCCTCCTCATCCTCCCTCCTCATACTTAACCTCCGTCCTCAACCTTAACCTCCCTCCTCAACCTCCCTCCTCATCCTCAACCTCCCTCCTCAACCTCAACCCCCCCATCCTCAACCCTCTCCTCAACCTCCCTCCTCAACCTCAACCGCCCATCCTCAACCTCCCTCCTCATCCTCAACCCCCCTCCTCATCCTCAACCCCTCTCCTCATTCTATCCCCCCCCTCCTCATTCTACCCCTCTAAATACATCCCCCTCTCCCTTTCCCCTCACCTGCATCTGAATCTTCTGCTTCGGCCTCCGCTCCTTCTGGCATCTTGTGAAGTCACGTCATTAGCATATACCGCGTGCCGGCACCCGGTATATGCTAATGACGTGACTTCACATGCGCGCTACGTCAAGACGCCGGAAGGAGCGGAGGCCGGAGCAGAAGCTTCAGATGCAGGTAAGTGAGGGGAAAGGCAGAGGGGGAGGTATTTAAAGGGGTAGAATGAGGAGGGGGGTTTAGAATGAGGGGGGATGGAGGATGAGGAGGGGGGAGGGAAAGAGACATGGGGGGTTAGAGAGACACGGGGGGTAGAGAGACACGGGGGTAGAGAGATACAGGGGGTTAAAGAGACACGGAGGGGTTAGAGAGACACGGGGTGGGAGTGACTCGAGTATAAGCCGAGGGAGCCCTTTTTAGCCTTATAAAAAGGGCTGAAAAACTCGGCTTATACTCGAGTATATACGGTATGTGCCTATTGCCAGACTGTAAATGCTGATGCTTTATCTTGATTTCAGTGGCAATGTTTCCGGGAACTTGACCCCCAGGTTACTCCGGGCCATCTATGGGAGATAGAAGTGATAACTTGACTCTTATAAAAGCTTAACTAGTGCAATCCACCTGGGCAGCATACTCCAAAGTGTAGAGAGATTGCGAACATTTCAGAAGTTCCATCTTGCAGGATTTAAAGGTCTGACTTTGAGGCATTAGTTTACTTTATTTTATATTGCCAAGAGCAGGGTACATCTCCCTTCGTGGTAGAGCAGTATAAAGTGGCATTAGTCTTTTTATTCAAAAGGCCAGTTAGCAGGGATACCACTAAATAATTTGTGACTAGACAGACTCTAAGTAAGTTGATTCATCTCCTTCAGCAGCTCTGTTCTTCCTTATTTGAGGTTTATTTGTTTACAACAGCCTTTTCATTAGCATTCTTTGGAGCCTTTAGGATATTAGAATAAGTGAGTAAAAGTAAAACTCTTATAGGAGGTATTCAGTGTATGGACATTGAGGATTCGGGATCTTCATAAGGATTAGGAAGTCAAAAACCGCCCAAACCGGTAAAGGAGTTTCAGCTTTCTTATAACCTATTAACAATGTTCCTTGAGATATATGACCATTAGACCTTTAAGGGAAGGTTTCTTGTTATTACACTTTTTTATATAATTTATTGTTTCACAGGCACCCCCACTGCTGCTGTGGGTTGTAGGAGACTCCTACATTTATTGCTCAAGGAGTACAGCTGCGTTACGAGATGATGGATTGCAGTTGGTATTCTCATCCCAGCAGATTACCGTATTTTTCGCCGTATAAGACGCACTTTTTCTTCCCCAAAACTGGGGGAAGAAAGTTGGTGCATCTTATACAACGAATATACCTTTTAAAACTGCCTCTTTCTGCCCTCTTGATCCTCTCCCCCTCCTGATTCTCCCCTTTGACACATCTGATCCTTCCCTTGCCCCCCTTTAGATCCCCACTCCTGATCCCCCCCCCATTGGCTCTTCCTACAGAACCAGCAGCATGCCTCTAAACTGCATCGCGTCGGCTGGTGCATCCTAGTGACGTCACACACGTCACGCAAGGGAAGGCTGCAGTACAGGAGGAGTGCTGGTAGGAAGTGCTGCGTGATGGGTGGGATCAAGATGGGCCAAGGGATGATCATGGATGGGCAGAGGGGAGAAGAAAGGTGAGGATCAGGAGGGTCAGGGAGGGTCAAGAGCTCCTGGAGGCTCCCAAATGCTCCAAAATGTGTATGTGTGTATGTATGTATGTATGTATATGTGTATGTATGTGTATGTGTATGTATGTATGTATATGTGTATGTGTGTATGTATGTATGTATATGTGTATGTATATGTGTATGTATGTATATGTATGTATGTGTGTATATGTATGTATGTGTGTATATGTATGTATGTATATGTATATATATATATATATATATATATATATATATGTATATATCTATATATATTATATACATATATATATATATATATATATATATATATATATATATATATACACAGTGGATATAAGAAGTCTACACACCCCTGTTAAAATGTCAGGTTTCTGTGCTGTAAAAAAATTAGACAAAGATAAATCTTTCAGAACTTTTTCCACCTTTAATGTGACCTATAAACTGTACAACTCAATTGAAAAACAAACTGAAATCTTTTAGGTGGAGGGAAGAAAAAGAAAAAAGAAAAATAATGTGGTTGCATAAGTCTGCACACCCTCTTATAACTGGGGATGTAGCTTTGTTCAGAAGCAATCACATTCCAAATTGTGTTAAATAGGAGTCAGCATACACCTGACATCATTTAAAGTGCCTCTGATTAACCCCAAATAAAGTTCAGCTGCTCTAGTTGGTCTTTCCTGAAATTTTCTTAGTCGCATCCCACAGCAAAAGCCATGGTCCACAGAGAGCTTCCAAAGCATCAGAGGGATCTCATTGTTAAAAGTTATCAGTCAGGAGAAGGGTACAAAAGAATTTCCAAGGCATTAGATATACCATGGAACACAGTGAAGACAGTCATCATCAAGTGGAGAAAATATGGCACAACAGTGACATTACCAAGAACTGGAGCTCCCTCCAAAATTGATGAAAAGACGAGAAGAAAACTGCTCTGGGAGGCTACCAAGAGGCCTACAGCAACATTAAAGAAGCTGCAGGAATATCTGGCAAGTACTGGCTGTGTGGTACATGTGACAACAATCTCCCGTATTCTTCATATGTCTGGGCTATGTGGTAGAGTGGCAAGACGAAAGCCTTTTCTTACGAAGAAAAACATCCAAGCCAGGCTACATCTTGCAAAAACACATCTGAAGTCTCCCAAAATCATGTGGGAAAAGGTGTTATGGTCTGATGAAACCAAGGTTGAACTTTTTGGCCATAATTCCAAAAGATATGTTTGGCGCAAAAACAACACTGCACATCACCAAAAGAACACCATACCCACAGTGAAGCATGGTGGTGGCAGCATCATGCTTTGGGGCTGTTTTTCTTCAGCTGGAACCGGGGCCTTAGTTAAGATAGAGGGAATTATGAACAGTTCCAAATACCAGTCAATATTGGCATAAAACCTTCAGGCTTCTGCTAGAAAGCTGAACATGAAGAGGAACTTCATCTTTCAGCATGACAATGACCCAAAGCATACATCCAAATCAACAAAGGAATGGCTTCACTAGAAGAAGATTAAAGTTTTGGAATGGCCCAGCCAGAGCCCAGAACTGAATCCGATTGAAAATCTGTGGGGTGATCTGAAGAGGGCTGTGCACAGGAGATGCCCTCGCAATCTTACAGATTTGGAGTGTTTTTGCAAAGAAGAGTGGGCAAATCTTGCCAAGACAAAATGTGCCATGCTGATAGACTCATACCCAAAAAGACTGAGTGCTGTAATAAAATCAAAAGGTGCTTCAACAAAGTATTAGTTTAAGGGTGTGCATACTTATGCAACCATATTATTTTATTTTTATAATTTTTCTTCCCTCTACCTAAAAGATTTCAGTTTGTTTTTCAATTGAGTTGTACAGTTTATAGGTCACATTAAAGGTGGAAAAAGTTCTGAAATGATTTATCTTTGTCTCATTTTTTTACAGCACATAAACCTGACATTCTAACAGGGGTGTGTAGACTTGTTATATCCTCTGTTTATATATATATATATTTGTGTGTGATGTAGGTGTGTATATGTGTGTGAAGTGTATTTGTGTTTGATTCAGAATTTTTTTTTCTTGTTTTACTCCTCTAAAAACTAGGTGCGTCTTATGTGCAGGTGCGTCTTATATGGCGAAAAAAAACAGTAAATTTGGGGATTTGGGGGCCAGGAGTAGAGATGGGTGCAGGTTTTCGTAAATATTGTTAATGATACCCGTATGTTTTTACCTCCTGATATTGTTCTTATTCACGCATGGGTGATGATCTGGGGATTATGCCAGTTAAAAATCATGGCAAGTTTTGTTTGCAGATTGAGGGAAATTTTGTTAAGGCATGTGGATCTGGCCTTGAAGCCAGGAGTTATTTTTTAAGCAATGGTGTCCACTTGAATAAATTTGGCCTCAGATTTATTTTTTTTGTATTCAGGACGGTGTTCAGAAGGCCATAGCTTCATTGGGGGTTGGCGAAGTGCACTAGTTTAGTGGGGGTGCTCTTTTGGTGGTGGTGCTTGTCCATATTTCCATATTATGTTATATGGCTAGTAGGTTACAATTTGCTTTGAAAATCAGTCCTCCTGGAGCACTCGTTTTTGTTATTTTAACCTACTGTTAAAAGGTTATAAAATGTGACTAGCGACTTGCCCGTCAAAAAATGACGGTCAATAAAATTTGAAGCCATGGGAATGCTGTTTGAGACATAATTGAAACCGTTTTGTACTGTGAGGACCTTCGGCGCTCATTGCGAGCCTCTCATGTCGTGTACTTTTGGTCCTCTGAGAGAGATATATATTTCGATGTATATGTAGTTAAGTAATAATTAATGATTTATTCAATTAATGAATTAAGTAATAATTAATTATGTATGCAATAAATTACTATACTTTAATTATTTATAATTGATATATGCAGCGAGCAATAGGCTGAAGAGCTAACAATCTGTTTGTATTTTGTGTCTGCATAGAATATACATTGTGAGTGTTAGTGCCCTGCTTATAAAGTGTAATGAATGTTTGAAGTGTGCATCTAAATAGGCTGCGTGCGCGAGGTAAAGCCGTTGGTTTATTGTGTAAAGCGGCATTGTATAGTCGTAATGTTATTAATGTGGTACGCTTCTCGTGAGCATTTTCCGGCTTTTGTAATAGGGTATGTTGTAGGTCGTAGTGTGATGTGTAAAGTGCTATACGTTTTGCCTTGTTTTCATTTTTTTCTGCTGCCATTTTTTTCCTCGCTTAGGCGATTTTTGAGTGGCGAAAATCGTCTAAATCAAGTTAAATTCTCGTTCCACATCCTGGCAGACGTCCTGGCTGTTGCCCCATGCTGTCTGTGATGTTTTTGTAATTTTTTTAGGTGTAGTTAGTGTGTTTTTTGGGTTTTTGGTTCGTCCGCTAATCTCGTAATTTTTTGCGTCTCGTATTTTGTTTTTCTAAGTCCCGCTAAGTGCTCCTAGTTTAACGGCATCGCTAAGTCGTACGCACCATGCAAACAGTGTGACGACGTCTCGTAATTATAATATGTGATTAATAATAAAGAAGCTGTGGCCTTATCTTCCAAAATAACAGTTCGGTTATAAAAGAGAGTGTGTATTAAGGAGATGTTTATCTTTGTGGGAAGCTTGTTTGACTGAATGCTCAAATTGGGGTGATGACGAAGGTAATTTTATAATTGATATAATTATTAATATAAAATGTATAATGATATGGTCATAATCTAAGGAGTTCACTGCAAACTATTCTGGTATTTTGTTTATTTATTTTTTGTTCCAGCATTTAAAGGTGAACAAAAATTTGTCCATTTAGATTCCTGAAGGTGAAAAGAGCTTGGAAAACACAGGAAGTTGGTACTTAAAGAGCCACTGTAATGGTCATACATTAGGGTTTCATTTGTTTATTTAGTAATTAGCAAATTACTAAAAACAAAAACCTTTTTTAAAGGTATATGAACGTTTCATGGATTATGAATAGAGGAGAATCAGTAGTGCATGAAAAAAAAAATGTATGTATGAAAAAATCCCAATCTATTACAAAGTAACACTTATGGTTCAAGATTCTTATGGTTCAAAAATTGCTTATTTTCAGTAGTAGTTAAACTCTATCTATTTGGACCATAATGCCTTGTACCAAATGCTATCTACTTAGCGCCATGCTCATGGTGCTAAATAGATAGCATTTGGTCCAAATGGTCCAAATAGATAGCGTTTAACTACTACTGAAAATAAGCAATTAAGATAACTGACTCTCAGTGACCCCATGGACCGTAACACGCCAGGTACATCCATTGTTATGTCTCTGATTGTGCTAATCCATAATGTTATCCTGTCAGTTTCTTCTCTAGTGGACCGCAATTTGTCTGATCTCTCTGCTATGACCTGCCCATCTTGGGTGACCCTACATGGTATAGCTCACAGCTTCATTGAAGTACACAAACTCCGGTCTCCCTATTGCCGGATAAGTGTAGTTGCCTGTTAATCCTGGGTCCCCAAATGTAAGGGTCTAAACGACCCTTAACACCCCAAACAACCCTTCAAATGCCTTTAAAAAGGCATTAGCACCTACACTGGGCCATTTTGGCCCAGAAAAAACTGCCGGATAGTGCTGTTTATGCTGGTTTAGCGAGAGTTTTTTGAAAATGGGGAATTGATGCCGGTGCCGGTTGCTTGAGAGTGGCGGTTAGTTAGGTGCCGGATAACCTGGATTGTACTGTAGTAATTAATATTTATTAATTATGTAAATTAATTCCTTTTCTAAGCATATACATTATACTCTAGTGGTAAATTATGTCAAGCACCATTACACCACATGACTCAGCAGGGAGCTGCTGGCTGTGCTGTGTTTGCATTAGGTGATGCAACATGGACAACCACACCTTTCTGGTCAACCACCTGAAATAGTGCCAACATGGCAGGTTGCTCGTGAAGTGAAGAGCAAAATAAAAATATAATAATTACTCAGATTTGTAAAATGGGATGAATATGGCTTTCATCATGGTTGATGCAATTTATAATATCACAGAGCTATGACTTGATTTATCACTAAATATCTTTAATAAGTTATATAATATTTTTAATTGTTTAATAAATTAAACTTTCTTTTTACCCTTTAAATTTAAATTATAAAAAGGAAAATATTTAAAATCTTGCAAACTTTTAGCTTCCTGTACCTCCCGCTTCCTGTTTATGATGAATGAGCTGAGCTAGCCAATCACTTTCTGTCAAGTTTGTGATGCAACACGACTCAACAGGGACATCCCCATCAAAAATATCATATATATAGTTGTCGTAGTTACGATTTGTCGGTCAAACAATGTTAAAAGTTACAGCTTGCAAAGGTGCTCATCGCGAGGCCCGCAAGACTTAGAACAAAATAACAGTTTGTCGCCGATGCTCTGGCACTCATCGGGGGGGCTACAATGAGCGCTGAAGACCATAGGACTTTGGCTCTCAGCGCGAGGCACGCAAGACTTTGAAAGAAAAATACGGCTTTTTCAAACCCGTAACTCCGAAGACGTTTGGGGGTCGAAAAAAGACCCAAATTGATTACCAAATTAGCTTATAACCTCACAAAGTACAGGAGAAGAGGCAAGGAGCCTGTAAGTGAGGTTGCAAGCTAATTTGATATATTTAACTAGCGAATTGCCCGTCAAAAAATGACGGCAATGAAATTGTAAGGTAGCTAAATTAGTAAATGAATATAGTGTACCTATTTTGAAGCATTGTGATGAAGAGCTGGCAATCTGTGTTGATGTTGCTGCAGCATTAGTGGTGTGGAGCTGCTGTGTAAGCATGCTGAATGTGTGCAGTGTAACACTGTGCGTGCGCGAGACCAAACCGTTAGCGTAGTCGTGTACTTCCGCATTGGCGTAAAATGGCGAGTAATGTGTGGTATAGGTCTGTATCGGAATATCCGTAGGTGTTTAGTGGTGTTTTGCGAGTTTAGAGTGCTGTAGCCTCGTTTTCGTTTTGTTCGGCGGCCATTTTTTCTCTCGCTTAGATTTTTTTTTAGTCTCTAAACTGTTTTATTTCGAGTAAAATCGAGGTGTAAGTTGCATTTTTGAGGTCCTGGGTGCTCCCTCTTGGTGTAGGTAAGGTTTTTATGTATGTGCTGTGTGTATGTATTGTGTTTTAAATGTTTGTATGTCGGCGTGTTGCGTCCGATGTTTGCGAGGTCGTAATGTGTGGTAACGTGTTTCGTACGTTGTTTGCGTTCCTCGTAAAATTTAGCGAGTGTCGTAATTTGTGTGTCGTGTTTTTTGAGTAGCGACGTGAAGTTTGCGAGGGTTTGAGGCCCTTGCCCAGTGACCTCGCCAGCAACTGAGTCCCTCGCTTCGCGAGGGGCCTCAGTTGCTGGCATGGAGCGCCTTTCGGCGCTCCATGCCAGCAACTGAGGCCCTTGCCCAGTGACCTCGCCAGCAACTGAGGCCCTCGCTTCGCGAGGGGCCTCAGTTGCTGACATGGAGCGCCTTCGGCGCTCCATGCCAGCAACTGGGGCCCGTGCCCAGTGACCTCGCCAGCAACTGAGGCCCTCGCTTCGCGAGGGGCCTCAGTTGCTGGCATGGAGCGCCTTCGGCGCTCCATGCCAGCAACTGAGGCCCTTGCCCAGTGACCTCGCTACGCGAGGGCCGCGGCTCGCTATGCGAGCCCGCAAGCATGAGCAACGACTCGTACGCTCACAACTATATTTAATAATTGCCATTTTTTGCCTCATGAAAATGGCTAACTGAGGAAAAATATGGCGGCCATAAAGACATACATTTTTTTCAAGCACGGAAATCACAAACACATTTCGGACTTGGGGAAATTGATCACTTCCCCAAGCCAGCAAATGAGTTCAGACCTGCAAACAGGAGCACAAAAAGGGAGAGGGGGAGAAAGACACAGGGCAGGGGGAGGGGGGAGAGGTTGTAAACAGACACATGGGAGGGAGTGAGGTGGGAAGTGACACGGGGGGGGGGGGGAGTGACACAGGAGAGGGAGGGGGGAAGTGACATAGGGGTGAGGGGGGAGAAAGAGACACAGGGGAGGGAGATAAGGGAAAAATGCCACAGGGCAGGGAGAGGGGGCAGACAGACAGCAGGAGGGTGATAGGGGAAAGAGACACAGGGGTGAGAGAGTGGGGAGAGGCTTGCAACAAGAGGCGAAGGCGCTCATTGCGAGGTCAGAAAGTTACAGGTTGAACAACGTCTGCAAGGACCGTAAAGTAGAGGGGGAGAGGCTTGCAATGAGCGCCAAATACACTCATCGCGAGGCCCGCAAGTAAGAGGGGGGAGAGCCTCGCCTTGTGTGGGAAACAGCATTGTCAGGCTTCACATTTTATTGCCATCATTTTTGACGGGCAAGTTGTTAGTTTAATATAAATAATGCCTGTTTGCGGGGGTTCCCTGGTGTTCCAATGGATAGGATGTGGTGCTTTCACGGCTGCGACCTGGGTTCGATTCCAGTCAAGGAACCAAGACGTCACATGACCCTGAATGAAGCCAAGCAGGGCTGGGCCTTGTCACTACTTGGAAGGGAGACCCCCTAGGAATACCAGGAGCTGTATGCTGTGGCGCACTGGAGAAGGAACTGGATCAGCATGGTGTGTTGCGTTAATGAGGCCACAGAGAGTCAAGAGAGAGACAACTGAACGATACATGCCTGTTTGATATTATTCTTAAAAAAACACAGAAAATTGTATATATTATTAAAGCAGATACAACTTTATACTTGGCTAAAAACACCTTCCTAAGTGAATATATATATAATAGATCACCATGCTCATTATCATTGTGATTTAGGGATTTCCCATACAGAAAATTGCCTTTTAAAGTGTCTTTTAATGCATCTTAGTATTGTATAAGCTTTGGCACCAAGTGGCTTTCCTTGACCTTGGCAGCCACGAAACAAATAGTATGCTGTATTTTTGAGACACTCTATTGATCACCCTGACAATTATGTGATAGTCGAGTCACCATAACAGTGTATAAGTGCCTATATGTATGTAATAACCTCACAATGAAGACATAATTTAAATAACTGCTATCTAAACAGTGTTTTTCCTTCTCTCGCATGCTATTCTCCTATTAGTCTATAGCTTCAAGGTCACACTCTTTTCTGTTCTGAATCAGTCTTTGTAATAGCAAAAAATGATGTCCGAAAAGCTTGGAAGTCATGTTTATTTATCAAGTGAATGTGAAATTGAAGGTCTCTCCAAACAACAGAACAGTAATGGCCACTGTTACAACTGGATGTTTTTGTTTTTTTTGTCGCTAATTACAACAAATCACGTGGCCCAGAACCTCATTGTTGACAGCTCTAAAAAGACTCTCCACTCACAATCAGGGTGTTATTTGCATAACCTTTTCCCGTTTTACTGTTCAATGTGAATGTACGTCCAATTGGTTTTGAACCTATAGTTTTCTTTACTTTGTTTCTAAAATGTCGCCTAGGTTCAATTCAAAAACTGGGGTTAAATTTGGTGTTTGGTAGGATTTGTTTTGCATTGCCAGGAATGGGGGCTATCCACATCTGTGGTGAAACAAAGGTTATCAGCTTTGGCATTATTTTTCAAGATGCAGGTTAAGAAGGACTACACAAGCTTAAACAAGCTATAAAAGGTCTTAAAAAGGTGGAGGTTAGAAGACTCTAGAACAGGGGTCACCAAACTCGGTCCTGGAGGGCCGACCCAGGCCTGGATTTGTGGATATCCTTGCTGCAAACAGGTGAGAATCTTGTTTCTTCAGCCATCCTGATTTACTCACCTGTTTGCAGCAAGGATATCCACAAATCCAGGCCTGGGTCGGCCCTCCAGGACCAAGTTTGGTGACCCCTGCTCTAGAATATAGCAGGAGATTCAGCCTTTATCCATGATGTCCCCGTTAGTCAAAATACTTCTCATAGAGTTTAATAGAAACACAACCCTGCAAACTGATTGGTTGCAGTCACTTAGGAGTAGGAACAACACTATGTCTGAGTTGTAAGGCAGATCTATAGTTGACCTGACCCTGGCAAGATCCATTGAGCGTTAGAATAAATAAACACACTGACCCAGTGTTTCTTGGCAAAATTACGGGCAACAGCTTTATTAAAGCAACCATAAACCAATAACCAATTAACATAATTAACATTGTTACATCGCAGCTCAAATAACATCCCGGAGGAGGAGCCCGGCTCGGTCAGTAACCTCACGCCCTGGGCCCGCGCCCAGAGCCTCCCAGTGATTTACTAAGCACGCCCATGAGGCAGGGCAACGCCCACTTAAGCCCGTGGGCTGGGTGCCTCACCTCCCGCCACAGAGCAGGCGATGGATGCCTCCTGAGGCTGTGATCCCGCCTCTTGCTCTCTTAATAAAGCCAAGGCCCACCTAGCCCCATCCTTAAACTCCAGGATAAACAGCTCTAATCCTATCTCCGTTAGATGGACCTTATCTGGGCGAAAGAAGTCATCAGCGTCTACGCCTTCGAATTCTTGGTGTCTAATGGTAATAAAACCCAAATTCCTGACAAAACTAGCCATCTGTTTGTTTATCTTTTGCCTTGCTCTATCCACCGAAACTGTATCCCTTGCGTTTCGCCAAGATCTCCTTTTGATCATTTCGGACCACACTATGAACAAGCCTGGGAACCGTTCTAGCTAATACTTCACATCCCTCTTCATATGTTTCAACATTTTCCTCATAGGTATTACTCCCAAATCGTTGCCCCCAGCGTGTATAATTAAAATATGTGGGCTACCGTGATGCTGAGCGTTGCTCTCCAACAGGCCATTCACCTGTGTCTATCTCAAGCCACGGAACCCAAACCATCTTACTTGCATGCTCGTCTCCAGAAAGCCCAGTTGGAGATTGTCTCCAGTGACTGCGGCTAGCTGGTGAAACCAATACATGTAGGAATGGTTGACGATCCACAGCTGTTTCGTTTCTGCAACACATAAAACAAATTCTAATTAGATAACCCTTTCTGGCCGTATGTAGGACCTAAAACGCGGCGACTCCCATCTCCCAATCCTTTTAACCATACTCTCGGGGAGACCTAGCCTTGCCGCCTCCGTAGCGGCTCCGATCCGAAACGAATGTGTGCCGAAGTCCGCCTGGTCCAAGCCTAACTGCCGTAAGGACTTCTTCAGCATCCTTTCGAATTGAAACCGTGACAAGGTCTGGCCATTGGCATGCAATAGCAGTGTGCCTGGCTCCGTCTGCCTTTTTTCCAAGTACAACCTCACACTTGCCTGGGGGCAAGACTCCGTTCCAATTTTGTATATGACCACTTCCCTTCCTTTCCCGGCCTGATCCGTTTTTGACCTCCTCAGCCATACCAACAATCTGTCACCCTCCAGACAGATATCCTCTGCCAGCAGCCCCCCCGAACCGTGCCTGTTTTCCGAGACCAGTTCCCCAATCCTGAAAGCACCAAAGAACGCTAAGGAAAAGGCCGTACAGAAAAGCAGGGATTCGAAGGAGTCCCTGCATAGCACACCCAACGCCTCCCCCAGGCGTAGCAACAGAGAGAAAGTGATCGGGTGCCTCCTGTCCGTCCGGTGCTTCCCTTTGAACATGCCTTTTACCACCCGGCAAACCACAAACTCCTTTGTTAAGTCCTTCCGTCCTGCCAACCTGAACATAAATGCTAGGGCCGCCAACTGCCGAGCCACCGTTGCCCTGGAAGCACCTCTCTCTGCGCTCCGAAGCAAAAACCACAGCAGAATTCCTATGGCTTTCTCTTCTGAACCCTCGCCACTGGCTTCCTCAACCATATCGCTCCACATGTTCCACACCTTCCTGTAGGCCACCCACGTCTTTGGCGCTACCGACTGTCTGATGTAACCAGCTACCGTACCACTCCAAGCTCCCAGAGTTCTGAAGGTATGTCCTCTCCTTGATCCTTCTCCGCCGGTGCCAGTGTACGGAACTGGGTTCCCTGTAACCGAGAAAGGGCATCAACCACCCCTAAGTTAAGGCCGGGAATACACTCCGCCCTCACCCAGATATTTGCCCGCAGGCAGCAAAGAACCAAGTGCAGTATGAGCCGTATCAACGGCCCAGATGCCGCCGTCAAGCTATTGACTACCCGGACCGTTTTCGGGCTGCCTGATTGAAAAAGGACATGATGGTTCCCGAAGCCCCTGCCCCACAGATGAACCTCCGTGGTGATGGCGAACATCTCCAGAACTGTAGGATCGTCTTCCTTTGACCCATGATTCGGGCCACCATGCGCCTCTAAAATAGGCTCCCATTCCGACCTCACTTGATCCCGTATAGAGTTCTAGCTGCCCATTCGTCACCCTGCTCGGCTGGATCAAGGTGCTCCCGTTGAAGTTCCGTAGAAACGCCGTCCACACTCGTGCATCCTCCCTCATGTCCCCGGACACCTTTATAAAATGATGCGGCTGAGATATCCCGGCTGTAGCCAACGACATCGATCCTGCACAGGAAATTCAGTTTACCCAAGATGGATTGCAGCTGCCGCAGTGACACTCGCCTTGCGCCTTCCAGGGCCGCTAGTTCTGCAGACAGGTCCAACAATTTCTCCATCGGCAAGCTGCATTCCATCTTGTCCGAATTGATCTGAATCCCCAGGAAAGTCAGTTCCGTGGTCGGTCCTTCCATCTTCTTGTCTGCCAGTGGGACCCTGAAATCTTGACATATCCTTGAGAAGGTCCTCAGTTGAAGTCGCATGTGCAAGCCCCGCCAGACCCACAAAAAGGAAATCATCGAGGTAATGGGTAATCCCCTGGCAGCCCTACTGAAGGCTTTGAAATAGGAACAAGAAATAGAACACCCCATGGGGAGACAAAGATCCACAAAGTACTGTCCGTCAACGAAGCAACCAAGGAACCGATGACTCTGAGGCTGCACCAGGAGCAAGCGAAACGCAGATTCGATATCCACCTTCGCCATCTTAGCCCCGACGCCTGCCCGCCTGACCAGGTCTGTGGCCCGATCAAAAGGGGCGTACGACACTGACGAGTACTATTTGTCAATCCTGTCGTTGACCGAACCACCCTGAGGATAGGATAAATGCTGGATGAGGCGGAATTTTCCTGTTTCCTTCTTCGGCACTACGCCCAGAGGGGAAATTACTAGACCCTGGAAGGGGATGGAGGGAAAAGGCCCCGCCATCCTACCCAGTTCTACCTCAGTCCGGATTTTATCCGCCACTACCCCGGGAAACTCCTTTAACGACATCAGGTTTCGGAGACGCGACTCGAGCGGGTCGAGAGAGCATGGAATCTTGAACCCTTCCTGGAAACCCTCGCATAGTAGGGCAGCCGCCCTGGCTTTTGTTGCCAACCTTCCGTAGCGTTCTAGCCACAGCAGCATTGCGCCCAGCTGTATGGGGGTTCATCTCTTTTTGAGCAGGCTCTCCAGCCCTGAATCCGTCCTTTTATATTATGTTCAGCCAATAGGCTACCGCCTTATCGCTCCACGCCGTCTCCGGACGGGAGGACATGTATTGCCGGAATTCCTCGTCATATCGCCATTCCACCATACGTCCGGTATGCGTTCCTGATTTCCTCCATATACACAAACAGCCCGGAGCACTGTTCCGGATGTCTTTCTCCCATGACACAGGCCATGAAGGCAAATGCCTGTAACCAGTTCTCAAATGTCTAGGCATGCGCCTGAAAGTGGGCCTCCGGTCATCTCCTTTCCTGTGGAATCTCTCTGGATTGTCAGTCATCCGTGACATTGGCAACAAGGAAAATACCTCTTTGTACTCCCATCGCCAGATTTTTTCTTTGACATCCAAGGCTAAATGCGCCCCCAGATTGTCCTGGGCGCAAAAATGGACGGCCTCGCAGCCGCATCCCGTACGTTTCCTCTGCTCCTGTCCTGTTTTGCTCCCCCGGCATGCGGCGCCACGCTCGTTGTGTGTGAAGTGGGGTTGTTAAGCCCCGCTCCGGGCGACCTAGCGGGAAGAGAAGGCTCCGCCCATGCTTTCCCGGCCAAACCCCCCACCCATGCCCTCGACTTCCGCGTCGGAGACGGCCATGTTATGGGCTTCTATAAGGGATTTCAGGGATGACAAGAATTGAGATTCCCTGGTAGAGGATCCATGCACCGCCACCCCCGTCTCCCTGAAATTTGCCAGCTTCTCACCTGATTCTCCTTGCCCCGAGCGGGCGTCCCTGCACATCTCGACCGCTGTGGGCTCCTTTCACCCCCTCTTGCGCAAGCACAGCTGCAGCCGCAAGACCGTCTGCTCAGAGACCTGGATCTCCCTCTGGTTCTGGGAAAGTATGAAGTACAATCACTAGCTCTCCTGCGTCTATCCCTCATTAGGGAACGCGCGGTCCGCTCTCCCCCAGAGGAGTACTCCCACTCGGCGGCTACGCTCGGGCGTGAGGATTCCCTCCGGCTCGGTGGCCTATGGTGGTCAATGCTATCCCTACCCCGGTCCTGCCCCTAAATCACTATGGGCATCCCTGTATCCGTAATGATGTCAGAGATGGGTGAATTGCGCTGTGGCCTAGCTCTTCTGTCAGGGGATTTCTGTCTCTTGGCTGGTGTCGAGGTGAAAATCAAGGGACTGTACCTGTTCGTTGTCTTCTGGACCCTGGTGGGGCGCATCTGCCGTGCCACCTTGGCCGCTACCGGAACCTCGTCAATGACCACCATACTGTCGTCTGCAGCCATCTCTTCGATCACCTGAACCCTTCTTCCTCTGGTCGTCTCTTTTCTTCTTGGCTTCTCCCTTGGCGTTGCGTCGTCCCTGCGAAACACCTGCAGCGTTGGCAGTGGGTGCGGCAGTGGGGACCGCAGGGGCCAACCGGTGAGAACCAGTAGGAGCTTTTTTAGAGCTCCTTGTACTCTTGCTGTTCCCCCTGGAGCCTCGAGGCTGATTAGGGTTGTCGCCAGATTTTTGGTTCTGCTGTGGGCCATGGGACAAGACGCTGGGTGGTGGCCAGATATCTAGGCCCTCGCACGCGCTTCCAGCTGGCACCACGCTCTGGCCGTCGCGGAGTGAGGAGGAAGCCCGTGAAACGGGCGGAAGTCCCTCCTCCTACCCCCAGCCAATCAGCGGCGCCAGGCTCCGCCGGGTCATGCAGCGCTGCATCAGACCCGGCGTGCCTGGGCTGCCTCCGCTCGGCCAATCTCTGTAAAAATGCACGTATTTCAAAAATTCAAAAACTATTTCAACATATTTTTAGGAGATCTTTATTGTGATGTGGCCCAAATTGTGCTGAATTAACTGGTCATTTAAGGAACTCATTTGGGTCATGAAGCAAGGTCTTCAATGTTTGTTATTGCTGTACCCTAGCTTATGTATTATTTGGTTTGAGATAGTGCCACACCTTAAATGTTGCACACAACTTCACATCCAAGTTATGGAAAAGTGTTGCAAGAAGGTTAACAAAGCAATATCTTCTTGAGAAAGCATCTTCTTGAAGCATCTTGAGAAAGATGGCATCCTTTTTTTTTTTTTTAAATGGCATCCATTTAAATGATATTGGTTTAAAAATAATTAATTTCAGTTTGAGGGTTTTGAAGTTCTAAGGCCATAGCTTCTTTTGCAGAGAATACTTAAAAGTGCACTTGTGGCTATAGTGCTTGCTCTTTTATTGTTAGTTAAGAGTCATCCCCTAGGGGCACAAAGAGGGGATGTTGTTAATTGGTATGGGCAAGCACTAATTTAAATTGTTAATTTATTTGATAAACTCATTAAAGAAACTGGAACTTATTTTTAAGCATGACTTGTTGTTTGCATTTTATTTAAGGGGTCTTCTAAGGGGTTAGTGGGGTTTTTATAGCGTGGGTTTTTAAGAATCCCAAATTAACGATAATAGGGTCCAGTATGCCCACATGCAGAGCTAAGTGAAGGAGGAGTAGGCTTTTACCCTAAGGAGTAGTAAAGGGATATATTTGTTTTATTGATTGGTTGTTGGGGAGGGGGGTCTTCTATAGGCTATATAGAGGGAAGCACAAGGCAGGGAATTGTCCATAAATCCCTCACTCTGTCTTGAAAACTATGTTATTAAAGGTACAGTATATGCAAGTGAGCTGGGTTATGAATGCATCTGATAGAGGGGAATTAGTAGTGTATGATTACATTTATTTGCATGCACTATGTTTTTTTAAAGCTTTGGATGAAGAAAAAAAAACTGTTGCAGGTGATGTTTACACCCCCAGGATTGAGCTAGGCTCCTAAGAAGGTTCATTTTAGTAAAAATCTACCCTCTCTATGTGAGCCACCTCAGCTTTGCAGCCAATCAGCAATGCTGTATGCAGCCAGCTAGATGAGGCTGCTACACTGGGTCCTTAAAGGACCATAAATCAACATTCATGTAAAAATTATTGGGCGGTTAAACGGTTGTTCTTTAGACATACACCCTCTCCTTGTTAAATTCTGACAAATTATAATTTTACTGAAACCAAAAATGTCAGCTTCTTCTTCCTTCCTATTCTATTTGTTTAGGCGAATGAGGATTTATGCTTGATTTATGGTCCTGTAATGACCTGCAAAGTTTTCTGTGCATGTGTCGGTGTGAGTGCTTTAGGGTAACTTTCAATTTTTATTTTAGTATTTTTTTCATGCACTACCAATGCTTCTCAGATGCATTCATAATCCAGCTCAATTCCATATACCGGTACTGTTAATGGTTAAACTACAATGTATGATTGTCGCACACTTGGGGTGGAAGAGTTTAAGGAATTCCAAATTAACAATATCAGGGTGAAAGGGATTCTAGGTATATTTTAGAAATGTTGCATTTAATAACTGTTTACAAGTGGATTTACCTTAAAAAGTAAAGGCTAATAAACTGCAGAGTGCACTAATTGTGCTCAGGTGAGAGGGGTGTGGCTTGACTGTTAAACTTGTATAAAAGGTTTGTGAGCTGGTTTGGGTTCTGTTTACAAGTGGATTTACCTTAAAAAGTAAAGGCTAAAAAACTGCGGAGTGCATTAATTGTGCCCAGGTGAGAGGGGTGTGGCTTGACTGTTAAACTTGTATAAAAGGTTTGTGAGCTGGTTTGGGGTCTGTTTACAAGTGGATTTACCTTAAAAAGTAAAGGCTGATAAACTGCAGAGTGCACTAATTGTGCCCAGGTGAGAGGGGTGTGGCTTGACTGTTAAACTTGTATAAAAGGTAAGTGAGCTGGTTTGGGTTCTGTTTACAAGTGGATTTACCTTAAAAAGTAAAGGCTAATAAACTGCAGAGTGCACTAATTGTGCTCAGGTGAGAGGGGTGTGGCTTGACTGTTAAACTTGTATAAAAGGTTTGTGAGCTGGTTTGGGTTCTGTTTACAAGTGGATTTACCTTAAAAAGTAAAGGCTAATAAACTGCAGAGTGTACTAATTGTGCCCAGGTGAGAGGGGTGTGGCTTGACTGTTAAACTTGTATAAAAGGTTTGTGAGCTGGTTTGGGGTCTGTTTACAAGTGGATTTACCTTAAAAAGTAAAGGCTGATAAACTGCAGAGTGCACTAATTGTGCCCAGGTGAGAGGGGTGTGGCTTGACTGTTAAACTAGGATAAAGGATTTGTGAGCTGGTTTGGGGCCTGTTTACAAGTGGATTTACCTTACAAGTAAAGGCTGATAAATTGCAGAGTGCACTAATTGTGCCCAGGCGAGAAGGCAGAAGTTAATAGAAACCGGAGAAGGGGAACTTGTGAGCTTGCGAACATTTTCAGTATCAAGTGCAATTCTAGTAAAAGCCTAGGAGTTTAAATAAAAGGAGGGCCTTCAAAGAAAAGGGACGGCAGATTTATAGTGCAAAGGAGGAAAACTTTATATAAATATATTATATTATATTCTTTATTTTTCCCACTGAAATTTCGTAGACAATAATAATAATTATGAGTCAGTCCAGTGGCAACCTTATTCAGTGTACATCCTGTCAAATGTATGCACTACTGGAACAGATGATCCAGGGTCCATACCTCTGTGACAGGTGTGAGCATGTTGCCTCTTTGGAAGCTCAAATTGAAGATCTGGAGAGGAGAATTGCAGCACTTAGTGATATTGCTCCACTGGAAAGGGAGTTGGTGCTCACGGAGCACAGTTTAGCTGGGCCTAGTATGGAGGGAGGAGCTGGGGCTAGTGAGGATGGCCAGGGAGGTAGCTGGGTTACAGTTAGAAGGGGAATCAGAGGGTACAGGAGGAGGCAGGCCAGTTCTGAGTTGGCAAACAACAACAGATTTGCCAGATTGAGTGAAACTGTTGGCGATGTCCATTCAGGAATGGCAATGCCAGATAGAGCTGTTCCCTCTAACAGCCGGGCGAACAGCTCTACTGGAGAAGAGGGAGGGCAGAATAGGCAGAGCAACAGACATGTTTTGGTGGTAGGGGACTCTATTATTAGGAAGGTAGACAGGGTAATTTGTCACCCAGATCCCAGCAATCGAACAGTTTGCTGTCTCCCGGGTGCTCGGGTTCGGCATGTTGTGGATCGGGTGGATAAATTATTGGGAGGGGCTGGTAATGAACCGGCGGTCTTGGTACACATTGGTACCAATGACAAAGTTAGTGGAAGATGGAGCGTCCTAAAGAATGATTTTAGAGAATTAGGGAATAAGCTTAAAGCAAGGACCTCCAAGGTAGTATTTTCTGAGATACTACCAGTGCCACGTGCTAGCCCAGGGAGGCAGAAGGAGCTTAGGGAGGTTAATGCGTGGCTAAAAAAGTGGTGCAGTGCAGAGGGTTTTGGGTTTTTAGAGCACTGGGCTGACTTCTCACTTGGGTACAATCTCTATAGCAGGGATGGATTGCACCTTAATGATGAGGGCGCTTTTGTGCTAGGGAATAGGATGGTAGAACGGCTGGGGGAGTTTTTAAACTTTTAGGTGGGGGGGAGGGACTATATAGAAGTATTGGGGTAAATAGGGTAGAGAGGGAAAGGGATGAATTATTTACCCATGGGGGAGGAGAAGGGGGAGGGTTACAATAGAAAGTAGGGAGATATTAATAGGGGCCTCAAATACAGTGGCAGGCACTTCACATCAGCAGAGCCATAGCAACATAAAGTGTATGATTGCAAACGCAAGAAGTTTGCCTGGGAAAATGGATGAGCTAGAAATATTAGCAGTACAAGAAAAATGGGGCTTAATAGGCATTACGGAAACATGGTGGGATGAATCTCATGACTGGACTGTTAATCTGGATGGTTATAACCTATTTAGGAAAGATAGGGGAAATGGTAAAAGAGGAGGAGGGATCTGTCTTTATGTTAAGCCTGAATTTAAGCCTATAGTTAGAGAAGATATTTATGCTGGCACTAACGGCATCATTGAATCCTTGTGGGTTGAGCTAAATAGTGGAGGAGCTAATTCTAAATGCATATTGGTGGGAGTATGCTATAAACCCCCAAATATAGCTGAAAGTGAGGAAATACAATTATTGCTACAGATTGGAAATGCAGCTAAGCATGGGCAAGTTCTAATAATGGGAGACTTTAATTACCCTGATATAAACTGGATAAACGAGACCAGCAGCTCAGCTAAGGGAAGCAGGTTCTTGAGTACACTCAGGGATCATTATCTAGCCCAGGTAATACAAGAACCTACTAGAAATGGGGCCATCTTGGATTTAGTCATCACAAGTAATATTGATATAATATCAAATGTAAAAATAGGGGAACCCTTGGGGAACAGTGATCACAACACAGTCTCATTTGAGATTGAATACAAAAAACAGAGTTGTAAGGGGCCAACAAAAACTCTAAATTTTAAAAGGGCTAACTTTAATGGGCTACGGGCAGCAATACAACATATAGACTGGGACAAAGAACTTACAGGGAAGAATACTGAAAATAAATGGACAACATTCAAATCCTTACTAAATAAACATACTCATGAGCATGTACCATGTGGAAATAAAATAAATAGGAGTAAATCACATCCCATGTGGCTTAACAATGACTTAAAGATCATGAGGAGGAAAAAGAAATATGCATTTAAATTATACAAGAAGGAGGGAACAGAGGCATCTTTATGTGACTATAAGGAAATCAACAAGGCTTGCAAAAGGGCTATTAGACTGGCTAAAATAGAAAATGAGAAGTCAGTTGCAATGGAAAGTAAGACTAACCCTAAAATATTTTATAAATATATTAATGGGAAGAAGGCCAGGAAGGAATCGATAGGACCATTACAATGTGACACAGGCCATCTGATAATTAGTGACCAGGAAAAGGCAGATGAGCTAAATAGGTTCTTTTCGTCGGTTTACACAAGGGAGGTACCAGTGGTTGGGACACTGCAACATAATGGGGCTACACTACCTTCACTAAATGATTGGTTAACGCAGGAAGAAATACAAAAGAGGTTGGAGAAAATAAATGTTAATAAAGCCCCAGGTCCTGATGGAATACATCCAAGGGTACTGAGGGAGCTGGGTTCTGTAATAGCCAAACCATTATATCTAATCTTTAAAGACTCACTCACTACAGGGTCTCTACCAGATGACTGGAGAAAAGCAGAGGTGATACCTATATTTAAGAAGGGATCTAGAGCAAATCCGGGGAATTATAGACCAGTGAGCCTCACTTCTGTAGTTGGGAAGCTTTTAGAAGGGTTAATAAGGGACAGAATACAAGAATATGTCTATTTGAACAGGATCATAGGTAGCAGTCAACATGGATTTATGAAGGAAAGGTCGTGTCAGACCAATCTAATTAGTTTTTATGAGGAGGTTAGTAGGAACTTGGATCAGGGCAACTCAGTGGATGTAGTCTTTTTAGATTTTTCAAAGGCATTTGATACAGTGCCACATGGAAGACTAGTGAGCAAACTAAGGGATACAGGAATTGCAGTAAATATCTGCTCATGGATCGAGAGCTGGCTAAAAGACAGGAAGCAAAGGGTTGTTGTAAATGGAACATACTGCGATTGGTCTAATGTGATAAGTGGGGTTCCTCAGGGCTCAGTATTGGGTCCTCTCCTTTTTAACATATTTATTAATGACATTGAAGTAGGACTCGAATGTAGTGTCTCCATTTTTGCTGATGACACTAAGTTGTGCAAGGTAATAAAATCAGATAATGATGTACTTTCCCTACAAAAGGATTTGCATAAATTAGAGAAATGGGCGGCTAAATGGCAGATGAGATTTAATACAAATAAATGTAAGGTTATGCATTTGGGAAGGAACAATAGCCAAGCAATCTATAATCTTAATGGAGCAAATCTAGGGGTATCAGATATTGAAAGGGATTTGGGAGTACTAGTGGACAACCACCTAGGTAACAGCGTTCAAAGCTAAGCAGCGGCTGCAAAGGCAAATAAAATATTAGCATGTATTAGGAAGGGTATAGAAGCCAGGGAAGAAGATATAATTCTGCCACTATACAAATCTCTAGTACGCCCTCATTTGGAATATGGAGTACAATTTTGGGCACCACCTCACAAAAAAGACATTTTAGAGCTGGAAAAAGTACAGAGAAGGGCTACAAAACTAATAAGGGGAATGGAGGGGCTAAGTTATGAAGAAAGACTAGCAAAATTAAACTTATTTTCGCTAGAAAATAGGCGTCTAAGAGGAGAATTGATTACGTTATTTAAATACATCCAGGGTCCATATAAGGCTTTGTCAAGTGAGCTTTTTGTAGCAAGAGATTTTCAACTGACAAGAGGACATCCGTTGAGGTTAGAGGAAAAAAGATTTCACCTTAAACAAAGAAAAGGGTTCTTCACAGTTAGGGTGGTTAAACTGTGGAATTCTCTACCAAAGGAGGTGGTGACAGCGAATTCGATAGACAACTTCAAAAAGGGGTTAGATATATTTCTGAAAAAAAAGGGCATTCAAGGCTATCCAAGATAACTAGCAAGGAATATTGATCCAGGGAGAAATTTGATCGCCAGTTTCTGGGGTCAGGAAGGAATTTTGCTTTTTTTTCCCCTTATGAGACAATTGGCAAAGTTTCAATGGGGTTTTTTTTTATGTTTGCCTTCCTCTGGATCAATTAACAATAATTAACAATTAACAATAATAATAAATAGTCCAAATTAAAAAGATCAATAGAGATCTAAAAAGGTTGAACTTGATGCACTAACTCTTTATTCATTCTCCAATACTATACTATTAATAATTATTTAATCAATAATTTAATTAATAACTAATCCGCATATTGCAGATCAGAGGAGATCTTAACAGGTTGAACTTGATGGACTGAAAGTCTTTTTTCAACCTTAATTACTATGTAACTATGTAACTTTGTTAATTTTGTTAATGATATGCAATATATTAAAAAGAAATACAGCTTTTTCATTGTTTGCATTTTATTAATGTATGTTTCATTTATAACATATAATACAAATAGCAATTATACCAGTAGAAAGCTGAACTTATGCTGAAAAACCAATTATATATATGTGTTTGTGTACATTATAAAATGTACATAGGAATCATGCATAAATATATTAAAGGTATATCTAAGTTTCCTGTTTGTACCTTTCTACCACACACTGCTTATATCAGACACACACATTACATTGAGTAATTCTATACACACATAGATTTATTTTAATTGAAAATAAAACTTGTTTCCCACACCCCAGAGCTGCCTACATTGGCACAGTGTACCTCCAAATTGAAACACTGCTTCTGGGTACGGATTTTACTAACTTTCAAGCCAGCAGCAGCTCAATGCAGATATCTGCAGATCAGTGTCTGACTCCTCCCACTTCCTTCTACGGGGAGACTACACATCCCATGATTCCTTCCTGCACACACTGCCGTCATTGATTGTTACATTGTATTAAAATGTATTAGCTGCCTTTGATTGCCCAAAACGAATTTTGAATTTTATGCTAATTTTACCAGGGATTGTCAAGGGTGTTAACTAACAAAAGCTGCTGCTTGCAAACTCAAGAAATTTAACAAACATCAGGGTGAGTTTGTTAATGTTTATTTTTGAATGTGTGAATGTGAGCATTTACATTTCTGTAGAAGTAAGGCTTGCATTTATTGTTGCCTACTTCTGAATGTGTGGAGGGAGGGAGTGATAGGTTTAAAATTCTAAAACATCCAATTATACAACAATTTGCTCTTTGTTCTCGCTGTTCCCTTCAGCTCCACACAACCCTGTACTGATTGATAAGATAACCACAGCCCCTCACGCTCCAAGCAGTCAATTAATATTTTCCATTATTTTTTTATGTTAATAGCATACACAGCTGCTTATGCTGGTAGTTTGTTACAAACCCGTGACATATTTTGAGACCCCAAGGTATAACAGAACACCATAATCTCAGTCGGAAAACTTAAAGGACCAATGAAGTTCCATAAAAACATCACATATTGTGCATTTATCTAACTTTATATCCTATATTGGTGCTATTGGTCTCTTATTTAATATGTAAATCTGTAAGTTTATCTTTGTGCTATGAGACACAAAGAAAGATTTTGAATTACATATTTTGTTAGTGTAGTGTTGTTTGGTTGTTTAGTAGCAATTAGCCATGGGTATTGAGTCTATGAAAGTGAGTTACAGCAATTCATATAAAAAAAATCGGTCTTAAGGGAAAAATATATTTAAATGTTTTTCCTACAGTTATGATATGACTCATACAAAGCTGCTTCTAAAATGTATGCCTTCATATATTTTTTTCTAAATACTGAAAAACATGCCTTTTGTATTCTGAACTATCCTGTTATATGTACGCATGCATGTGTGGAAGACACGCTGGGAAGCGCGCCACCAACATCCCGATGTAGCTGTGTCTCTACGCCCGGTAAGTGGTTAGGTTTTTTTTGGTTAGGGTTACGGCCAGTAAGTGGTTAGGGTTAGGGGCTTAGGGTTAGGAAGTGAGATTTAGGGGGTTAGGGTTAAGGTAAGTGTGTTAGGGGCTTAGGGTTATGGTTAGGAAGTGAGGTTTAGGGTGTTAGGGTAAGAGGGTTAGGGGCTTAGGGTTAGGAAGTGAGGTTTTAGGGGTAGGGTTAGGGTAAGATGGTTAGGGGCTTAGGGTTAGGAAGTGAGGTTTAGAGGGTTAGAAGGTTAGGGGCTTAGGGTTAGAAAGTGAGGTTTAGGGGTAGGGTTAGGGTAAGATGGTTAGGGGGTTAGGGTTATGAAGTGAGGTTTAGAGGGTTAGGGTTAGAAGGTTAGGGTTAGTGGGTTAAGGTGTACTACCTACTTTGGATATCTAGATCGGGACATGAGTTCGCTTCCACAAATGCGTGTGTATATATAACAGGATAGATCCTTGTATTCTTCCAAAGGTATAGACTGTTGCAGTGTTATTGGGCAGATATAAGAGATGTAGAGCCATGAAGCAGTCACTAAGCAGAGGTGGTAGTGGCTATTTATATACAGGAGAGGGAACATGGTAGAGGAAGGAGCACTGAGACTGAGATCATAGGACCAAATCCAATGTAACTTAAAGTGACACAGCAAAGCCCCAGCTATTGCAGAAATGACAAGTATGCACACAAATAAATATAAAAAAATATATAATGGGGAGTCTCCTACATTAAAAAACTTACCCTAAATTTGTAACGTTTCTTCAGTTTTCAGGCAGTTGTTTTTGAGAAGGAACACCCCTGAAAGTCCAAGCTAAATCAGCAAGAACATCATAATTAGTTGTGGCAGGTACAATAATGTATCTGTTTCCCTGTTACTGACAAAGCTGCTAAGGAGGCAGCTGTGATACTGACAGTTGATAGGCTAGGAAAAAACTCTGCACAGCTCATTGGCTAGGATGCTCTGGCTACATAGGCGCCTTGGGGGTGGAGCTCATGCAAGAAATTTGAATTACAAATATACAGAATTCCTCAATAAAATGATTTGATATGCGACACCCAATCAGACAGACTTATACACAGGAATCACACACTGACATATACATTTAAAACAAACAACTTCCGGGCTCAGTTATCTAACATTTCCATTCTGAACATTTAATAAAGCAACTGTAATGTCATTTCATTACATGTGTACTCTTTATTGTTCATTACTGCAACAACTGAAACCTTTTCTGTGTCTCTTTTAGCGACAATAGTTTTACAGCTAAATTGATCACTTCCATCAATGAACCAGCTGCAGTCCAGTAGCAAAATTTGTCAAAGTTGACATAGGCCAGTTGGCACTATTAGCCTGGGCAAACAGTACCTATTGACCTCTGCATTGTCCATGTGTTATGTCACTAAACCAATGACAAACTGGTGTGGCTGGTCAACAGGTCATAACACTAAGAAAGCATTAACAGCATGGCCATTGTGTTTCATGAGGACTCCTCTGAGATTTTACAGTTTATAAAAGTGGTAATACTTGCAATGTTTGAAAAGGTCACCGTTACATGCCTGTATTATGCACTGTAAATCTTGTGAGATATTGGTCATAAACAAATGTAAAGCCATATATATATACTAGAGTAATTACCCGTCATAAATTATGGCGTGATTCAATTTCGTGGGGAGGTAGCTGTAAGATAAAACATTTAATCAATAGCAGACAATGTCACATAGTGTGTATATATAATATGTATATGTGAGAGGCGCATTTACATTTCTGTAGAAGCAAAACTTGCATTTATTTTTGCAAGCTGGCTGCTTCTGAGTGTGTGTGGAGGAAGGGGGTAGGTGTCAAATAAAAAACTCCTAATATACAACAACTCACCCTTCCTGCTCGCTTTTCCATTCAGCCTCACACTTCCCTCCACTGTTTGCATAGGTTTACCCCTTTTTGTAGATATGTATATATATATATTACAATATGACCCCTTATTACAGCTTTTGAATTTGTTTATCTAACTGTTCAATCCATGTCCAAATATTTAAGTCATCGTTGTTCAATCATGACCTTGGACTTGGCAGAATTGAAGAAATATGTTGGAAACAGAGGCGGAGCTAGTGCATGAAGGGCCCTGATGCAAAAAGAAAATTTGCCCCCGCAGGAGGGGGAAGGCACAATTTTTCTGGCACTTTCTGAACCCCCTCCATATATATACACACACACACCTATATATATATCTACCATATACACGTATACATTTACATATGCATCTATATTATATATATATATAAATATATATATATATATATATATATATATATATATATACACACACACACCTGCATAAATACTTTCTTACCTGCCCGATGCTGCACTCCACTTCCTGGGGTGAGGAGGGGCCTTGGCAGGCCAAAGGTCCAAGGGGGCTGCAGAGGTCTGAGGGGCCACAAAAGGCAGATGGATGCTGTATAGGTCTGCGTGGGGCCAGGAACGACCGAGGGAGCCACAAAAGGCAGAGGTGTCCGCAGAGGCTCATGGGGGTCCGAGGGAGGCCACAGGGGGCCGTGGAGGGCCACAGCGGGCTGAGGGAGGCTGCAGAGGTTTGGGAAGGGCCACAGGAGGCTGAGGGGGTACACAGGGGGCTGAGGAAGGCCAGAGAGGTCCGCGAGGGGCCACAGGAAGCTGAGGGGGCACACAGGTGGCCTTGGGGGGGCACATGGCCTGCACGGGTCACCGCAGGGCCCTGGGGCCTGTGGGGGCCACTGTGGTCCATAAGGGACCACAGGGGAACCACAGGAGGTCCCCTGCGGCCACAAGGAGCCATAGAAGACCTATGGGCTTCAAAGGGAGCTTGCCGGGGTCCCAGAGGATCTGCAGGGGCCACATGTCCTGCAGTGGGCACAGGGGGGCTGCAGGGGACACATGGGAGAGCTGCAAGGGTTAAAAGGGACCATGGGGTTCACAGGGACCCCAAGGACCTGCAGTGGCCATAGGAGACCTGCGGAGGTCAAGTGGGGATGCAGGGGCCACTATATGGATATGAGGGCCACAGGGGGGCTTGGGGGCCAATAGAGGGCCCTGGGGGGCACATGAGGGCCACAGGGGATCCACAGGAGGTCTGCAGGGGCCCGTCAGAGGCCAGGTGCCTTGCACCAGCAGTAGCTCCGCTTCTGGTTGGAAACCTCTATATATAGGTGGTGTAGATGAAAGGACAACTGCAAAATTAAAAAAATATGTTTGAAAACTTTGGCTAAGATCATAATTAAGTATGAGAAAAAGTAATAAAAGTTTGTTTTTAATAAAAAATTATGACTTTCCCGGACCCTGGAGAGATCCATTATACATTGGTGGAAGTTGTCTATGCCAGAGGGTTGTTTCATGCTTAGTGAGGGGGAAGAGGTGTTGAGACAATTTCAATTTTATCTCTTTTTATCAAACAAAAGCTTTGGACTTCAGCGGCACGTCCTTCGCGCGCAGCAGAATAGCGCACCGTCATCAGGGAGCTGAGAACTGTGCTCTGATGACGCTCTGCGCTCCAGTGCATCCCAGGCTTCTCATGCGCGAGCGTCCCTATTAAATTTAGGAATGGGTTATATATTATGCACCATGTCAGAGATAACCCATGTGTACCTTACACTGCTACCAGGATGACTTGGCAGCAAATGGGTTAATTATTCATTACCCTTCTCATATATTCCATGGAGGATACAGCTTGCCTCCCAACACATGGACAGATGGATTGCTGTCCATACAAGAAGTTACTAGAATTGATAATAAACAAACTCGGAAATCCTGGTGTTGTGACCCAAAAGGATCAATCAATTCCACTTGACATTCACTAAACCGGATATTCCATCACAGTCACTTTAAGGATGAACCGATCAGCTTGTCTATGGAGCTGTATGGGGAGGACGAGTTCCATGGGATCTTCAAGGGGGTCATGTAAGGAGTGCAGAGTGTCATCAGAGCGCAGTTCTGGGCGCCCTGATGACGGTGCGCTTTTCTGCTGCGCACGAAGGTCGGATGTGATGTAACAAACACAAAATGAATTCCTATATTCATAAACAGAGTCTTGAAAAATTCTGATTTTTCACAAAATATTTTATGTCCATGGCTTACACAGCTGCTAATGTATATACTTTACAATAAGTGTCCTTTTTTCTTGAACTGCAGTGGTTATTACGGTTGGATATTCATCTGCATGGGCAGATATGGTTATGGTCTTGCTATACTATTTTGGGTACAGTTTCACTAATTAGAAATAGTCTAAGAAAGATCATTTGGGGATAAGAATAAAAAGGTGAGTCCTTGTGCCAAAGATGTTGGAGCCTCCCTGCTTCAGTTACATCTATAGATATATGGAAGTTTGTGGGATATCCTGTGTGTAAGTCTGTCTGATTGGATGTCTCATATCAAATAATTTTATTGAGGAATTCTGTCATTTTGTACAAAGTACATTTGACATTTCTTGCGTGAGCTACACCCCCCAAGCCACCGATATATACAGAGTGTCCTAGCCTATGAGCTGTGTGGAGTTATGTCCTAGCCAATCATCTGTCAGTATCATGTCTGCTTCCCGAGCAGCTTTGTCTCAGTCAGTTGGAGGAAAACAGATACACTGTTGTACCTGCCTCTGATTGGCCACAACTAATTATGCAATTTATGTTATTTTAGCTTAATTTTTCAGGTGTATTCCTTCTCAAAATCAACAGCCTGAAATTTTGGGTTAGTTTATTAATGTTTTTTTGTCGTGCAAATACATGTTTTTAATACACCGCTGTTTCTCTTTTATCAGATGCATTGACAATCCATGAACCTTAAATGTAGTCAAACAAGTTGAAATGCACAGTTGTTTGTGGTGCCTTATCCATGTAAAGGTTACTGACATAGCTGACATAATTAGGTTGTGATGATTCCAAAATTGAAGAATATATTTTACCAACAATGTATAATTTTACTGTTTATTTGTGGTTCCATATGATCTGCTTTAGTATCTAACAATTTGTGCCGTAGAGATGGCATCCAAACTAACAGGGTCCTCTGCCAGCCAGGAGGTGTCTTGCTGTTTGATGTTATTGTGTTCAGGCTCTCGATGTGCCATGACAAAATGGTCACGGTGGATGGTATCAGTATGGGGCTTTTATGTCAGACTATGGTAGTCACAACAGATCAGGGAAGGGGTCAGTTGACAAATCAGAAGAATTACAGCAGGTCCAGGCTGTCTGGGCTAGTGCACTATCCCTGAGTAATGATATAAATGTATTGGGCCTCATTCAATTGCGATTTGGCCAATTGAATAGGGCTCTAAATAAGCACATAGCATATATTTTTTAAAGAAGTTTTTAGTTAGTAAAAACCTTGCTTTTGTATAGAAGTTCACTAACTAAAAATGTATTTAAAAAAAATATGCCATGTGCTTATTTAGAGCCCTATTCAATTGGCCAAATCGCAATTGAATGAGGCCCATTGAGTTTAGTGGAGAGTTATATGTATTCCTGACCAGTATTATGCCATAATAAGTAAGGTGGAGTGGGGAACTCACATGTGCATTTTTTTTTAGAAATCTTTTTTAAACTGTGCAAGATTAATTAGGTTCAGCATTATTGGCTCAAAGTATATTAAAGTCAAAAGATAATGCATCATATGAATGTTGTTGTTCAGTCGTGTCCAACTTTCTATGACCCTATGGACCAAAGCATGCAAGGCACATATGTCTCTGGTTGTGCTTATTCATACGGTTTTCTTGGCAAAGATACTGGAGTCGGTTGCCAGTTCTTTCTCCAGTGGTAGCGCAGCACAAGGCAGCAGCAGTGGCGTTGAGCATCTGCTAGATAGCGCTGCCATATCATAGAGTCAAGACTTAGGCAAACTGTTAGGGTTAGTGTGAGGGTTAAGGTTGGGGTTAGGGTGAGGGTTAGTTCAAGAGTTAGGCTAACATTATAAGCTTAGAACTTATCACATATCGGCAGTGCAGCAAAATATCGGCAGCGCCATCTAGTGGTTGGAGGCCGCACTACAGCAGCGGACCTGTCCCGACACCATAACAGGATAGATCCCACAAGCCCCTTCACCACGACAAGTTAGCCATCCAGAATGTGCTAAAGCTAAATCACCATTTTTTCACCAGAGTGGTAACTGATAACCATGGGAATGGACTTGAATGGAAAATAGATAAAAAGTAAATTGACGCTGTCACCCCAAAATAATTTTTTTTTAGGTAATTCTTAAAGAGCATGGGAAACTGGCTATATGCTGTGTTATTCATTTTTTTCTAAAGTAAATCAATCTTGGGAAATTCCATGTTGTAGTTGCTCTATTTATATACAAATTATTGGGTCGAGCATACTAATTAGCTGATTGGTTGGGATCTGTTATATTTCATAGCCATTTCCCGTCAGAATACTGGAATGTGTCGGACACACACTGCAGGCAAATAACTATTCCATCCTCCGACGTGGCGCAACTCGAACGGCGCTGAGTGGACCGCGAGGCCATCGCTATATTCGGTGCGGGCACTTGACCCCCCAGGGCCTTGGGCGCACTCAAGGCCTCTTCTGTCGGCGCGCCTTGTGAGCCAGATCGGAGGATGGAATAGTTATTTGGCTGCAGTAATTTTTTTACACCACTAGGTGGTGCTGTGGCGCAGCCGCACACCCCAGTCTTGGAATAAAAACCGGATTCCAAATAGAAAAGGACCCTTGGTTGTGCTAATTAGGACTGTAGTTTGCGTGTGTATTTCTGTAGTGGCCAAAATAAATTCCTACAATGTTACGTTACACCCCTCTCCCACCCTTATCAATCACTCTGAGCCACAAAGTAACATACTTCCTAGAACTAAATACAGGAATTACTGCAGGCACAGGAAGTGACATTTTACCCAGAGCACAGCAAGATGCCGGTAGCTGGCTCCTCCCCCAGCCCTCCCATTTCTTCCTGCCCATGAAGAGCAGGAGATTCCCGGCCTTATCCTGGGTGTCCAATAGAAAGGTCGGCTTTATATTAAGTTTTGCCTAGCTGCACTCCAGTAAACTAAATAAATGTCAATGTGTGTGGTGTGTGTAATGTGTATAGGAGTGTTTGTGTGTGTGTGTGATGTATGTATGTGTATATGTATATGTATGTGGTGCGTGTATATACAGTATATATGTATGTGGTGTATGTGTATACCTGTATGTAGTGTGTGTCTATATATGTATGTGGTGTGTGTGTGTATGTTATGTGTGTATATGTATGTGGTGTATGTGTGATGCGTATGATTGTGTATAAGTGTGCATTTATGTGGTGTGTGCATGTACAGTGCCTTGCAAAAGTATTCACCCCCCTTGACTTTTTACCTATTTTGTTACATTACAGCCTTAAGTTCAATGTTTTGTTAATCTGAATTTTATGTAATGGATCATAACACAATAGTCTAAGTTGGTGAAGTGAAATGAGAAAAATATATACAAAAAACTATTTTTTTGAAATAGAAAACAGAAAATTGGCATGTGCGTATGTATTCACCCCCTTTGTTATGAAGCCCATAAAAAGCTCTGGTGCAAAAAATTACCTTCAGAAGTCACATAATTAGTGAAATGATGTCCACCTGTGTGCAATCTAAGTGTCACATGATCTGTTATTACATATACACACCTTTTTTGAAAGGCCCCAGAGGCTGCAACACCTAAGCAAGAGGCACCACTAACCAAACACTGCCATGAAGACCAAGGAACTCTCCAAACAAGTAAGGGACAATGTTGTTGAGAAGTACAAGTCAGGGTTAGGTTATAAAAAAATATCCAAATCTTTGATGATCCCCAGGAGCTCCATTAAATCTATCATAACCAAATTGAAAAAACATGGCACAACAGCAAACCTGCCAAGAGACTGCCGCCCACCAAAACTTACAGACCGGGCAAGGAGGGCATTAATCTGAGAGATTCAGCACAGAAACCTAAGGTAACTCTGGAGGAGCTGCAGGGTTCCACATCAGAGACTGGAGTATCTGTACATAGGACGACAATAAGCCTTATGCTCCATAGAGATGGGCTTTATGGCAGAGTGGCCAGAAGAAAGCTATTACTTTCAGCAAAAAACAAAATGGCACATTTTGAGTTTGTGAAAAGGCATGTGGGAGACTCCCAAAATGTATGGAGGAAGGTGCTCTGGTCTAATGAGACTAAAATTGAACTTTTCAGGCATCAAAGAAAATGCTATGTCTGGCGCAAACCCAACACATCACATCACCCAAAGAACACCATCAACACAGTGAAACGTGGTGGCAGCATCATGCTGTGGGGATGTTTTTCAGCAGCCGGGACTGGGAAACTGGTCAGAGTTGAGGGAAAGATGGATTGTGCTAAATACAGGGATATTCTTGAGCAAAACCTGTGCCAATCACTGTGCGTGATTTGAGGCTAGGATGGAGGTTCACCTTCCAGCAGGACAATGACCCCAAACACACTGCTAAAGCAACACTTGAGTGGTTTAAGGGAAAACATGTAAATGTGTTGGAATGGCCTAGTCAAAGCCCGGACCTCAATCCAATAGAAAATCTGTGGTCAGACTTAAGGATTGCTGTTCACAAGCACAAACCATCTAATTTGAGGGAGCTGGATCAGGAGGATTGGGCAAAAATCCCAGTGGTAAGATATGGCAAGCTCATAGAGACTTATCCAAAGCGACTTGGATCTGTGATTGCCGCAAAAGGTGGCCCTACAAAGTTTTGACTTTAGGGAGGTGATTAGTTACTGTATGCACATTGACTTTTTCTGTTATTTTGTCCTATTTGTTGTTTGCTTCACAATAAAAAAAAAAACATCTTCAAAGTTGTGGGCAAATTCACTGGCATCTTATAGACTATATTGTGCCAGCGAGAACTTCAAGATGTCCTGCTCGCCTGAGTGATGCCCAGCTCAGAATGTAATACCGACCACAGTCTGGTGCGCTGCAAACTTCGACTCCATTTCAACCCTAAACCAAAGAGGAAAGTAGCCTCAAAGAAGAAGTTACAGATCGGTAACCTCCAGTCAGCTGAAGTGAAGGCCATCTTTCCAGGCGAATCTCCAGTCAAGATTAGAAGATCGCAAATGCTTCACAGATCCATTCTCAGATGCTCTATGGGAACATCTCAAAACCAGCATCCTGTAGATCTCTGAAGAGGTCCTAGGTTTCTCCTCAAAGAAAAACAAACACTGGTTTGACGAAAACAGTCCAGAGATCCAACAATTACTGTTAGAAAAGAGATCCGCCCATCAAGCGCATCTCGCTGAGCTGTCCTGCCCCAACAAGAAAGCAGCCTTCCGTCTTGTGTGCAGCAACTTCCAATGAAAGCTTCAAGAAATTCAGAACCAGTGATAGACCAACCTCTCTGAAAGTATTCAGCGTTACTCAGATGTTGGTGACTACAGAGGGATTTATGAAGCCATAATAGCCGTGTATGGCCCTTCACACCTGGTTCAAAGCCCATTGCGCAGTGCAGACGGTCAAACACTCCTTACAGACAAGGCATTCATTCTGAACCGGTGGTTTGACCACTTTCAGACTCTATTCTGTGCCAACCGCATAGCTTCACTCTCAGCGCTCCGTCACATTCCACAGCAAACAATGAAAACAGAACTGGATGAAATCCATACTCTCGTTGAGACTGTAAAAGCCATTGAGCAGCTAAAAAATGGTAATGCTGCAGGAGTTGACAGGATCCCAGCTGAGATCTGGAAACATGGGGTCCCAGCACCTCACGCTAAACTCCATGAGCTATTTGCCTGATGCTGGCGCCAAGGCAAACTGCCTTCGTGACGCAATCATCATCACCCTGTACAAGAAGAAGGGAGAAAAGTCAGACTGCTCCAATTACCGGGGGATAACTCTGCTCTCCATTACAGGGGAAATCCTTTCAAGAGTACTCCTCAACAGACTGGTGCCCACTATCACAGAAGAACTCCTCCCCAAGAGTCAGTGTGGCTTTAAAGCCAACAGGTGCACTACTGACATGGATTTTGTTCTCAGGTAGCTCCAAGAGAAACAGAACAGAACAAGAGACTTTATGTGACGTTTGTTGACCTTACCAAAGCATTCGACACTGTGAGCAGGAAGGGTTTGTGGCAAATCCTGGAACGTATAGGATGTCCTCCCAAGTTCCTCAACATGATCATCCAGCTACACGAAGACCAGCGTGGCCAAGTTAGGCACAAAAATTACCTATCTAAGCCCTTCCCAATAAGCAACAGTGTGAAGCAGGGCTGTGTTCTTGCACCCACTCTATTCACGCTATTCTTCAGTATTATGCTGCAATGGGCCATAGTAGACCTTGATGTTGAGGATGGACTCTACATCCAATTCCGCACAGACAGCAGTCTGTTCAACCTGAGGCGGCTAAAGGCCCACACCAAGATTGTGGAAGCACTCGTTCTAGAGCTACTCTTCGACGATGCTGCCCTCGTTTCCCATACGGCGACAGCTTTGCAGCAAATTACATCTTGCTTTGCCGAGGCAGCCAAGCTCTTCGGTCTAGAAGTCCGTTTGAAGAAGACTGAAGTTCCCCACCAGCCTGCACCTCAGGAAGATTACTGTCCTCCTCACATCACTATTGGCGAATGTAAGCTGAAAAAAGACCATCAGTTTACCTACCTGGGTTGCATCATCTCCTCGGATGCAAAGGTTGACAAAGAAATTGACAACAGACTGGCAAAGGCAAATGTTGCATTCGGTAAGTTATATAAAAGAGTTTGGAAAAACAAGCATCTAAACAAGTGCACAAAGGTCAAAGTGTACAGAGCTGTTGTTCTGAACACCTTTCAGTACGGTTCAGAGTCTTGGTAACCTCCAGTTACCTACTGCCACCACCTACGACTTCTTGAGCGCTTTCATCAACGCTGCCTCCGCACCATCCTCAACATTCACTGGAATGACCACACCCCCAACACTGAAGTCCTAGAACAGGTAGGAATCACCGGCATTCAGGCCATACTGTTGAAGAAGCAGTTATGCTGGACAGGACACATCTCTAGGATGGAGGATGATGGACTTCCAAAGATTGTGCTATATGGTGAGCTCACCACTTGCAATCGTGACAGAGGAGGGCCAAAGAAGAGGTACAAGGACTCACTGAAACAGTCCCATGATGCCTGTCATGTTGACCATCGTCGATGGTGCGTCTTAGCTTTAGACCGAAAGGCATGGAGAAGTACAATTCACCAGGCTGTGTCCTCTTTCGAGACCACACGCAGGGCTGGTATTGAGGACAAGTGGAAACGTAAAAATGGTGTCACTACAGCACCCAACCAAGAACAAACGTTCCTGTGCAACCACTGTGGTCGAATCTGCCTGTCCAGCATTGGCCTCCTCAGCCACCTAAGAGCCCATAGATGTAGACACCCCTCTTAAATCTTTGTTCGCAAAGCCAAGCCTATATGTGGTGTGTATAACTGTGTATGTATGTATGTGGTGTGTGTATGTGTGTTTGTGTGATGTATGTAAGCATACATTAGAGTTCACTGTCCAGGGGCTCCAAAAATGTAAATCCGGCCCTGAGTACACCTGTAGTTAAGTAGCATTGGATCCTTGTGTCATGGGTGGAAGTGATTTCTACTTACTGAGTGCGTCATCTTACAGATCTTGTGCAGTCTTCAAGTCGGTCACATCCCTCAAGATTGTCTGTTTTAATCAATCCGGTCATACAGTCCTCTCTTATGGACAAACAGAAATCAGCTTTGACAACGTGCTGAAAGTGACAACTGATATATAAGGAGCAATGAGCTTTTTTAACTTTGTGTTGAGAAGGAGAGCATATATGTACTGTCTCCTTTCTTGGCCGTGACTTTATAAGATGTTACAGTACCTTGCTGGCTCTTCAACTTCAAAACACGCCTTCAAAATAGTACATTTATATTTAACACACAATGCAGTTGAATTTTTGACTATTGAATATAACTAAAATGTATTTAGATACAGCATTTAATTCCGTATGTTCTCATTCTAGTACCAAATACTGTAAAACCATTGCTAAATATTATTATTATTATTCTTTATTTGTATTGCCCAGTTCCTAAATGTATGCACACTTAAACCACTCTGAAAATTGTCACATATTCTATTACCTTCTCGCAATCTGTTTACGAGTTCCCCGCCCACAATCACTACGGGCTAGTCAAAGACGCAAAACCGGCCATAGAACGCCATTGGTTTTAGCACGGCTCGAATATTACAAGCTTTACATAATTGAAGTTACAGTGTAAAAAACAGGCATTTAAATTATACAAAAAAGAAACAGACTGCTTTATGTGACTACAAGGAAATCAACAAGGCAGCAAAAGAGCTATTATCCTGACTAAAATAAAAAATGAAAAGTTAGTTGCAAAAGAGAGTAAGACTAACCCTAAAATATTTTAAAAATATATTAATGGGAAGTAGGCCAGGAAGGAAGCTATAGGAACATTACAATGTGACACAGGCCGTCTGATAATTAGTGATAGGTTATTTTCTTCGGTATACACAGGGGAGATACCAGCGGTTGGGACACTGCAACATAATGGGGCTACACTACCTTCACCAAATAACTGGTTAACGCAGGAAGAAATCCAAAAGTGGTTGGGAAAAATAAATGTTAATAAAGCCCCAGGTCCTGATGGAATACATCCAAGGGTACTGAGGGAACTGGGTTCTATAATAGCCAAACCATTATATTTAATTTTTCAAGATTCACTCAACACAGGGCCGCTACCAGATGACTGGAGAAAGGCAGATGTGATACCTATATTTAAGAAGGTAGTAAGAACAAATCCAGGAAATTATAAACCTGTAAGCCTCACTTCTGTAGTGGGAAAGCTTTAAGAAGGGTTAATAAGGGATAGTATACAAGAACATGTCTGTTTAAACAAGATTATAAGTAGGAGTCAGCACAGATTTATGAATGATAGGTCATGTCAAACAAACCAAATCAATTTCTATGAGGCGGTCAGTAGGCACCTGGATCAAGGCAACTCAGTGGATGTAGTCTTTTTGGATTTTGCAAAGCCTTTTGATACAGTGCCACATGGAAGACTATTGTGCAAACTAAGGGATACAGGAATTGCAGAAACTATCTGCTCATGGATCGAGAGCTGGCTAAAAGACAGGAAGCAAAGGGTTGTGGTAAATGGAACATACTTGGATTGGACTAATGTGGTAAGTGGGGTTCCTCAGGGTTCAGTATTAGTTCCTCTCCTTTTTAACATATTTATTAATGACTGGAAAGTAGTGTCTTCATTTTTCCTGATGACACAAAGTTGTGCAAGGTAATTAAATCAGATGATGATATACGTCCCCTCCAAAGGGATTTGCATAAATTAAAGGAATGGGCAACTAAATGGCAGATGAGATTTAATACAAATAAATGTAAGGTTATGCATCTGGGGTGGAAAAATAGCCATGCAATTTATAATCTTAATGGAGTAAATCTAGGGGTATCAGTTATTGAAAGGCATTTGGGAGTAACCACCTCGGTAACAGTGCTCAATGCCAAGCAGCAGCTGCAAAAGCAAATAAAATATTAGCATGTATTAAGAAGGGTATAGAAGCAAGGGAAGCAAATATAATTCTGCAACTATACAAATCCCTAATACGCCCTCATTTGGAATATGGCGTTACAATTTTGGGCACCACTTCATATAAAGGACATTTTAGAACTGGAAAAAAATACAGAGAAGGGCAACAAAACTAAAAAGGGGAATGGAAGGCCTAAGTTATAAAGAAAGACTAACCAAATTAAACGTATTTTCTCTAGAATAAAGGCGTCTAAGAGGGCATATGATTACCCTATATAAATTCATCCAGGGTCAGTATAAAAATTTGTTAAGTGAGCTTTTTGTGACAAGAGGTTTTCAACTGTCAAAAGAGCATCCTTTGAGGTTAGAAGTAAAAAGATTTCCCCTTAAAGAAAGAAAAGGGTTCTTTACAGTAAGGGTGTTTATTCTGTGGAATTCTCTACCAAAGGAGGTGGTGACAGCGGATTCAATAGATAACTTTAAAAAGGGACTGCATATATTTTTAAATAAAAAGGGCATTCAGGGTTATTCTGGATAATTAGGGAGTATTAATCCAGGGAGGAATCCAATCACCAGCATCTGGGGTCAGGAAGGAATTTTGTTCCCCTCATTTTGAGACAATTTGCAAGGTTTCATTGTTTTTTTTTCTGTTTTCTCCTCTGGATCAATTAACAATGAATCTGCATATTGCAGATCAGAGGAGATCTAAAAAGGTTGAACTTGAAGGACAAAAAAAATATTTTTTTCAACCTCAATTACTATGTAACTATGTAAAGTTACACAAAATCGATATTCGATTAGACCCGGAGCGCTAGCTTGCAAATAAAGTCTGACCCGCAACGGAAAAAAGTATCAAAATTCTGTCAAAAATATTATGAATACTAAATAGGACTCGCAAGGGCTTTTTCAAACACGTATTAGAGCTGTAACAGCAATTAAACACATACTACTGTACTTTAAAAGCACAGTTAGGCATGAAAATACATTAAAATTAATTGCACAATAGTCTCAAACCCACAAATATGCAATTAAAAATATATTTTTTAAATGTTTTTTCTAAAACCCACATGGACTTAAACATTATAGCGGAGAAGCAAATTCTAAAAGAATATTGGTAGGAGTATGCTATAAACCCCCAAATATAATTGAAAGTGAGGAAATGCAATTATTGTTACAGATTGGAAATGCAGCTAAGCATGGTCAAGTTCTAAAAATGGGAGATTTTAATTACCCTGAAATAAACTAAATAAATGAGACCAGCAGTTCAGCTAAGGGGAGCAGGTTCTTGAGTACACTCAGAGATCATTATCTGGCCCAGGTTATACAAGAACCTACTAGAAATGAAGCTATCTTAGATTTAGTCATCACAAATAATATTGATATGGTATCAAATGTTGAAATAAGGCAACCTTTGGGAAACAGTGATGACAACACAGTCTTATTTGAGATTGAATTAAAAAACATAACTGTAAGGGGCTAACGAAAACTCTTAATTTTAAAACGGCAGATTTTAACATTCTAAGGGCAGTGATGCAACAAAATTGGGCTACACTACCTTCACCGCTACGTCAGCCGTTTTGTGAACCCCCCCCAAGCCAGTCACATACGGTCCTTGCTATGGATGACAATTCTCAAGTAATGTAGGGCATTTAGCTATGTTTGGAAGAAATCCAAAAGTGGTTGGAAAAAATTAATGTTAATAAAGCCCCATGTCCTGATGGAACACATCCAAGGGTACTGAGGGAACTGGGCTCTGTAATAGCAAAACCATTATATCTAATTTTTCAAGATTCACTCAACACAGGGTCTCTACCAGATGACTGGAGAAAGGCAGAGGTGATAACTATATTTAAGAAGGGAGCAAGAGCAAATCCGGGGATCTATAGACCAGTGAGTCTCACTTCGATAGTGGGAAAGCTTTGAGAAGGGTTAATAAGGGATAATATACAGGAATATGTCTATTCAAACAGGATTATAAGTAGGAGCCAAAATTGATTTATAAAGGATAGGTCATGTCAAACAAACCTAATTAGTTGCTATGAGGAGGTTAGTAGGAACTTGGATCAAGGCAACTCAGTGGATGTAGTGTATTTGGATTTTGCAAAGGCTTTTGATACAGTGCCACATGGGAGACTATTGAGTAAACTAAGCAATACAGGAATTGCCATAAATATTTGCTTATGGATTGAGAGCTGGCTAAAAGACAGGAAGCAAAGGGTTGTTGTAACATACTCCGATTGAACTAATGTGGTAAGTGGGGTTCCTCTGGGCTCAGTATTAGGTCCCCTCCTTTTTAACATATTTATTAATGACTTGGATTGGGATTGGAGTGTAGTGTCTCCATTTTTGCTGATGACACAAAGTTGTATATTTTTTTCCTGTTGTTACAATTTGCAAAGTTTCACTGTTTTTTTTTTTCTGTTTGCCTTCCTCTGGATCAATTAACAATAAATCTGAGTATTGCAGATCAGAGGAGATAAAAAAAAGGTTGAACTTGATGGACTAAAGTCTTTTTTCAACCTAAATTACTATGTAACTATGTAATATGCTCTAATGCATTTTATAGATTGACTAGCGACTTGCCCGTCAAAAAATGAGCCATGGCAATGCTCATCGACTAGGTTGTACGCAGCACGCAAATCGTGACGACGTCTCGTAGTTCGACAATTATAATATGTGATATATTGCTTGATTGTGAACCTGATCAGCAGATATTACTTACTAGTGGCTTGTCTGTCAAAAAATTATGGCAATAGAATTGTAAGGCAGGTAATGCTGTTTGCTACACAAAGTAAGTATTTTGGTTGTGTGAGTACCTTCAGCGCTCATTGCGAGCCTCTCGGTTGGTGTATTTTTGGTTATCAGAGCTCCTTTGGCGCTCATTGCAAGGTTTGTGCTGATCACATTTTGGCCAGCCTTGTGAGCCTCTTCCCTGGTGTAGTTTTGCTCCTCTAAACACCGTTGGCGCTCCTTGTAAGGAGCGCGCTGAGTGCCTTTGGCGTTTATTGTTATCCTGACGTCTGTTTTTTTCTGTCTATGCATTTTTTTATGATAATTAATTAGTTAATTAAATCATAAATGAATATACTTTACCTATTTGTAAGTAATATATGCAGGAAGCAATATGCTGAATAGCTAATAATCTGTTTTGATGTTCCTGCAGCATATAATGTAGATTTGCACTGTTTTGGAGCCAAGGTGTAAGTGTCAGCAATATGTGCTGTGTGTAGTGTAAATAGGCTGCGTGCGCGAGGGGAAACCGTTTGTTTAGCTGTATAGTTCCGCATTCTGTAATGGTAATGTTATTAGTTGCAAGTTAGTGTTGTAAATTGGCTGCGATTGTGTATGTGTTACGCGGATGTGGAGCATTTTGCTTCCTTCCTAATAGTGTATTTTGTACCTCGTACGGTTGTGTGTAAAAGTCGTAGTATGTGCCTGGCGGTGTTTTGCAAAGGGTTTTGATACAGTGCCACATGGGAGACTATTGAGCAAACTAAGGGATACAGGAATTGCCATAAATATTTGCTCCCTGCCCAAGTCGTAAGGGGTTGTAGGGATGAGCGCCTATGGTGCTCATCTCCACAAGGGCAAGGAGCGCCTTTGGCGTTCCTTGCCTGGCCGCAACCATGGCCCTCGCTTCGCAAGGTCCGTACTTGCGGCCCGCAACTGCGGCCCACGTTTTGCTAGGGCCACAGTTGCAGCGGGCTCGCTTCACGAGCCCACAGTTTTAACATTGCACTACCAACAGATTTTGGCAAGGCTGCGCTGCTGAGAACTATGTGGTTGGCACTAATTAATTCTTAGCCTCCGATTGCAGATTATGTGTTACATCCATGTTTTAATGACGTCATGATAACGGTCTCATTTACTGTTGGTTGTGTTTAAGAAGTAAATTACGGGCTTGCTTGGATATTGTCAGATCATATGATGACGCCCCCTGAATTCCTACTTAAAAAGGCAGGGTTTATTAGTTCAGCCTTGAGATTAGAATGTGTGAGCTGGAGTCAATAGAATACATCTAAACATTTATATAAAAAAAACAACCACAGCCAAAACTTTGAGGCATTTGCGAGCAACTGATAGAATATGGCCCATATTCAGTAGCACTATACAGGGTTCAGTGCAAAAACTAATTGTAACACATTGCAAAATAATGGGGGGGCCTGTCTTTGATTGTGAGGTGGTTATTGGTAGTAAAATATCATATATAGATATAAAATGGGTTTGGCTTTTGGGTTAATTCTTACTAATTGTACTAAAACTGAAAACCAACCATGGGAATAAGACAATGTACCGTAGTTTGATTATTTAATAAATTGGTCTTGTCAAAGGGACATGGGAAGGTTTCTCGATTTTACCAGGAATATCTATGATGTGCTTTATTTTATTAAGAATTGCTTATAAGCTCTGGGTTTTTTTTTGCCTAAAATCTTACAAATATTACCTGTCTGGTTTCTCCACTCTGCAGCTCATGAAGACTGTACATTTAAGTACATGTGTTGCACTGTCTCATAGTAACGAGTCTGTGGCAACATTCGGCAACAGGTTGCTTGAGAGAGGTCACTGACTGGCTGAAAGTGAAACACTGGGCTTATACTCTGTGTATTCATGAGCTGCATGAGGTGAAGACTCAAACAGGTACACATTATTTGAATTTAGGCATAAAAAAAGAGTTTATAAGCTCTTCTTAATAAAAATAAAGTACATAAAAGTTATTAGATACATGTGTATATTCTGAGCCTAGTGACTCCCAGAAAATATCCATGCCTGTGTCTACCCTTACCCATGGAAGTAGATTAGTACAAACTAAAATTATGGATTTTACTGCAGCATAATTGTATACAATATACAAAATAAACAGAATATATATTATTTTTACTACTTGCCCATGGTCAAGCAGAACGCTTAAAGGCATACATGAAATAATCCTTACTACAGGAGAAGTCATAGTTAAAAGTATTTCTTATTATTATTACTAGCGACTTGACGGCAAGAAAATTTTAAGGCTGGGAATGCTGTTTGCCACACAATGCGATGCTCTGTCCCCTTTGAGCACCTTCGGCGCTCATCGTGAGCCTTTCCCCCATCTACTTTGGTGCTTTGCAATGATCATCTTCGGCGCTCATCGCGTGCCCCCCTCCCCGTGTGGTTTAGGTGGCTTGCAATGCGTAATACTGCCTTGTGTTAAGTGTTACTGCCGCGGGCCTCGCGATGAGCGCCTGCGGGGCTCATCTCCACCCCTGCAATGAGCGCTTTCAGCAAGGGCTGCAATTTTTGGCGCTCATTACAACTAAGTTCTGCAGGCCCGCGCAACTTTCACACCATGAAGGGCACTTGTAGTGAGGTAAATGGAACTTTAAAGAGCCTTTTAGGCAGAGTTTGTCTGTTCTATATAAATGTTTTAACAAGGTGACTTTATAAAGTTTATCCTTCTCAATGTAATTGTGATATAAAATTTGCACTTAAAGTACTTCTACAAATTTCCTAGATCAGTCCTTTCCAACTGGTGTCCCGCAGGCCGGATGTGGCACCCCAGCTTAGGTCTGTGGCCCACCGACTGCCAGGGAGAATCTCTCACAAACTTAATATTGCTAAAATAAGTCACTTGCGACAGATTAAATACTTGGGATATCATATAAAGATTCACAAATTCCTATCTATTTCATACAATATATATATTTATTAATTCAGTTTACTGGACAATAAAAATCTGACTACCGCGCACGAAAAATTGGACAGCTTCTTGAGCCTCACCCTTTCTTTCTGTTCTCTCTCATGTAGAGTGCCATGTTTTACAACTGTGACCCAAGGCCACTCCTTTATTTATTTACTAACTTTGTGCCAAAAGCTTCCTTGTGAACATTTTGGTATCTCATAGTAAATGAAATCCCACATGGTTACGTATCTGTCCACCAACTCCACATTTCTAAAATCACATTCCAAAATGGTATCCATATTGACTGTATGGAGATGCCATACTAGCCTTGATAATTAAATATAGGGTAATTCTGAAATACTGCATTAGTTCTTATGGGCGAAAAAAATATAGTTGATCATAAGAACAAAAAGACTCTATTTATAAAACGTAACTTTTGATCATATGAACAAAAATACTCTATTTATAAAACGTAACTATTTATAAAATGTAACTTTAATGAACATTTACATTGGAACGTCTATATTCGTCATTAATCCGTTCATGAGGGATGGGTAAATACTGAATCGGACAAATATAGAATTTTAGTGACGAATATTGGATTTTTGGGTGAATGTTGGATTTTTTGTGATGAATGTTGGATTTTTCATGATAAATATTGGATTTTTGGGCAAATATCTAAGCATTATTTGGCGATTATATTGTGACGAATATTGGATTTGACAAATATAAGGGCTGACGATTATTGAGGTTCCACTACTTATAAAATAACGGGAATTATAAAATAAATAGATGTGAGTGGAAAAAGGGAATCCACAAGCTTATAATCAGATTTCAGGACACTGAAATAGTGAGGAATGCGATTTTCTCAACATCCATTCATGATCATTATTTTCCGTGCACCAGATTTAATGGTGTTGACTGGCAAATTCACACATGTTTTGTAAAATGCCAAAGAATACATCTTCCCTTTTTTTGTTGTTAATTAGCTGTTCAAGGAGCATCTTTCCTGTTGTTAACATTTGACCTTTTTTCTGACCACAAAAGAACCTCTAACAAGTTTCTTCCTGGTTGTACTCACTAATATGCTTGGGAAATGTTGCTTACACAAAACACAAAGGACTGCATTTAATTCCTTATTTATTCTATGTTTTTCTTTATTCATGGTGCAATAGTTTATTGAGAATACGCAGGTGTTTTTTTCTGCCATTGAACGTGTTCTGCAAATTAAGAGAGAATAGGATAGTGTCAAAGCCACAATGGGGGAAGTGATGCCTTGTCCGACCTCTGCTTTGAGGTTAAATCAATGTTCTGATTATCTGTTACCGAACGACAAAGATAGGGACATTTAAAAAATATAACATGAATGTGCTGTCAAGGCTCAGTTATTTATTTTCTCATCTGGTGATGGATCTTGTTCAGCTAAATTGGACACACTGTACGTTTCCTAACCATGCTGTGTTAAAATAAATTGTATATATATATATATATATATATATATATATATATATATATAATAGTTTATATATATATATATGTATATATATATATATATATATATATATAATAGTTTATATATATATATATATATATATATATATAGCAAATAAATAGTACACATGTGAACGTCTAAAACAAGTAAAAAAACGTGTTTCCTGCATTCTGGGAACGTGGGCAGGGACATGCAAATGTGCCCATAAAGGCTTCACTCTTCTAATCTATTACAATTTTAAACATGGCTTCCTTTAAGCATATGCCTGCTGTATTAGACAGCTTTGAGCAAAGCTCAGGGTGGATTATACATTAATATATTAGTATTATTAGGGATTAAGTACAAGGTAAATATGATATTAACACATTGGAAAAGAATGGAGGGCCCTGTATGTAAGCTTAAACTCAAATGTACATAGAGCTTTTCCAAAGTACCCTACGAGATTTAATTAAGTCCCATTTTTAAGATACTTTGAAGATCTATAAATGGCGAAAAATCTATTTAGAGAATGATTAAAAAACTGTTTATCGGTTATTATTCGGTGATATAAACACTCCCTCATCTGTCTTATGTGGTGGGGAGGTTAAGGCCCTAAAAAGTGATTGATATATATATATTTTTTTATTTTATTTTTTATATTTTTTTATATATATTTTTTTTCTCTCTCTATTTTTTTAAATAGCATATTGCATATATCAGGTTTCAGTTCTCTAGTAATGTTTTTATTTATTTTTGATTTTCCTTTTTATCGTCAGTATTTTCTCATCACTCCATTTGCATGCCTAATGTTTTCTTTTTAATATCCTTTTCTGTGCACTTGTGGCCTTTTAATTCCTGCCTTGCTAATTTTATTTTTTCACTGCTGCCTCCTTCTGTTACCTCTGTGCTATTATGTTCTTGTATTTTTTATTTTCCACAAAGAGGTTGACTTTAAGGACACACACACTGCTTTATTCTATCTTTTATCTCCATACCCTTTCACTAATTTCTGTACCAGTTCCCAAAAATGACCGCACTGGCCGAGCCTCCTTATCCAACTTGGGGTGGCTCCTCTAGAAATATTAACAAGTCATCTTGGTTCCCGAACAATGCAAATGACTGTCTGGGATTTGGGAAAGTTGCAATATTCAAATGAGTTGACTGTATGAGAAATTTCCCAGCGTTGAGACTCCACCACTGTCCTTGTACCTTGGTTTCCATGGCATGCCCAAAGCTGTAGACTCCTGTTTTGCATACGGATGAGATGAAAAACAATGAGCTTGTAAGCCTCTCTTGACAGAACGCCTTTGTTTAAGGCTGTCTGATTCACAGACCAATGAAATGCCATCAAGAAAATGCTCTCTTCAAATCTTCAACAAGGGGAGGGAGGGGGACGTCATCTTCAAAAAAAAAATCTTGGTTTGTGTAATGATGGCATCTGCGTGATTGGGCTCCGATGCAAGGTATCCTGGCGCCGCTGGGAAAGGGGAAGAAAAGAGTTCTCAGTTCCCATGATCCAATGCAACAGAGCCCAACCCAAAGGTGCAGGCCTATGCTGAAACAGAAGGTGGCGCCCATAAGCATAATTTCTTTCTTAATTAAGGTTTAGTAGACATTCAAGAATTGCGGCTCTTGGCTTTTTTTGCATCTTTTTTTTTTTGTACTGGCGACAATAATGTATGCAAAGCCTGGAAATTATCTCAGTGATGCGGTACGATATGAAAAAAATAAATAATTGAACGGATGCAAGGGATTTTGATATAAATTAAGATAATAGCTAAAAGTACTTTGCTATAGTTGGTTTTATAATATCTAGAAGAAAACATGTGATATTTATTACTAGTGCACTCAGTGTGAATGCAAACTGAAATTATTATTTTTGTTTTATGGGCTGGCTCCATATGGACGGGCTCCATGGCTGTTTGTGGTACGGTGCACCAGGCTGACACATGGTAAACACCCATTCTGGAATCTGTTGTAGTTGGTAAATGCAATGAAGTTATTTCATCTCCCTTGTTCCTTAATTATAAACTCCAAGCGGCATGAATGATGCACTTAATTTGCTATTTCAAGAGCAAAAACACAATAGCTTCTTAATGTATATCCTTGATTTTTATATATATATATATATATATATATATATATATATATATATATAGTTGTTGTTTAGTCGTTCAGTTTGTTTGACTTTTGATGACCCTATGGACTGCAACACGCCAAGCACATCCTGTGTCTGGTTGTGCTTATCCATAAGGTTTTTATGCAAAGATATACCGTATTTATCGGCATATAACACGCACCGGCGTATAACACGCACCTCAGGGAATTTCAGGGAAAAAAAAATTCAAATAAAGAACTTTGAAGCAAAATCCTCAACCTCAACCTCCCTCCTCATCCTCAAACCCCTCCTCAACCTCCCTCCTCATCCTCCCTCCTCAACCCCCTCCTCAAACCCCCCATCCTCAACCCCCTCCTCAAACCCCCCATCCTCAACCCCCTCCTCCACCCCGTCATCCTCAACCCCTCCTCCACCCCCCCATCCTCATCCTCCTTCCTCAACTCCCCTCCTCAACCTCAACCCCCCTCCTCAACCTCCCTCCTCATCCTCAACCCCCCTCCCCCTCCTCAACCTCCCTCCTCATCCTCCCTCCTCAACCCCCTCCTCAACCTCCCTCCTCATCCTCAACCCCCCTCCTCAACCCCCTCCTCATCCTCAACCCCCCTCCTCATCCTCAACCCTCTCCTCAACCTCCCTCCTCAACCTCCCTCCTCATCCTCCCTCCTCAACCCCCCTCCTCAACCCCCCTATCCTCAACCCCCTCCTCAACCTCCCTCCTCAAACCCCCTCCTCAACCTCCCCATCCTCAACCCCCCATCCTCATCCTCCCTCCTCAACCCCCTTATCCTCAACCTCCCTCCTCATACCCCCTCCTCAACCCCCCATCCTCAACCCCCCATCCTCATCCTCAACCCCCCTATCCTGAACCCCCTCCTCAACCTCAACCCCCCTATCCTCAACCTCCCTCCTCATTCTAAACCCCCCTCCTCAACCTAAACCCCCCTTAATACGTCCCCCTCACTTACCTGCTTCTGCTCCGGCCTCCGCTCCTTGACCCGGTGACGTTATATGCTAATGACGTGGCGCGCTGGCATGCATGTGACGTCACTGGGTCAAGGAGCGGAGCGTAGGCCGGAGCAGAAGCAGGTAAGTGAGGGGGAGGTATTAAGGGGGGTTTAGGTTAAGGAGGGGGGTTTAGGTTGAGGGGGGGTTAGGTTGAGGTGGGGGGGTTAGAATTCGGAGGGGGTTTAGAGTGAGAGGGAGGATGAGGAGGGGGGAGGGAATATCGGCGTATAACACGCACCTATCATTTGCCCCCTATTTTCAGGGAGAAAAAGTGCGTGTTATACGCCGATAAATACGGTAGTTGTGGACCGTGATTTGCCTGACCTCTCTGCGCATCTTGTGTGACTCCACATGGTTTAGCTCACAGCTTCATTGAGGTACACAAACCCCTTCACCACAACAAGGTAGCCACTCAGAAGGGATATATATATATATATATATATATATATTTATATTTATTTATTATACATAAATAGTACATTTGTGTTCACATTTAAATGTCTAGTACAAGTTAAAAAAAACGTGTTTCATGCCCAGAATTCTGAGAAATACAGTTATTACACTGCATTCTGGGAACCTTGGCAGGGACATGCAAATATGTATATGTAGGCAACCTAAATACTAATGAAAGATATATAAGAAAGACGTAAAGCACTACTGCAGACCTATATTTAACATATACTCTTTTGAAGAACTACATTTGATGATGGACTCTCACTGCTAACAATACCCATGGTTTTCTGTTCACATTAAAGTAGTAATGGAGCTATTCAATTGAGAGCCAGAGTGGAAACAAATATTTGTACCAAAGCTGACTCATAATCAATTAAGCAAGACCGTAACCTCCCAATTCGAATCAGCCAATAGAAAATGAGAGTCATTATTATGGCAGTAAAACATGGAGGTTACATGTCAATCAATTAGGTTCGGGGGTCCGATAAGCAATCAGACTCCCAAAACTGCAAGATACAGAATTACAAAAATGAATGCCAATACTGTTCTAGTCCATATGGGTGGCCTGATATGTATTAACTCATTGATTCCTGAGGTCGATATAAACCCGAAATGAAACATAAACATTCTAATTCTAATGTCGCTTTCCCCGTTATTTACAGTACAGTATTGATGTTTTATTTGCATTTACAGTGCGAAGAACAGGTGTTTAACTCCTTTGCGGGTCCTCTCTAGCACTCTTAGGATTTTCTTCTTCATTTGCTATTTACGGGTGTGAAAACATTTACGGCCTTGGGGAATTGGAGCAATTTAATAGCAATTTGCGATTTTAGCCACCGTAACTCTTGCAGAATTGAAAGCTCAAAGGCTTCGGGAGGTTGCAAGTTCAGGGTTTAACCATCGCAATGTTTTCAAACTCGTAACCAGTAAACCGTTTGGAGCCTGCAAAAAGACGCCAATTGAATAACAAATTAATTTGCGGCCTCACTTACAGGCTACAGTAACTTGTCATAGCTCAATTGAATCGGGCTCTAAGCGTTTAGTACAGTAGATGAGTCTAGCTGAGGTGCTCATTATGGGTTGAAGTGGGATAGACGGGTGGTGGGTAGGCGAGCCAGAAGAGCGTTGTAGTAGTCAAGACGAGATACAATGAGAGAATGTATGAGAATCTTGGTTGTGTCTTGTGTAAAGTAGTGACTTATTTTGGAAATGTTTTTTAAATTTAAAAGACAGGTTTTTTTGTTAGTGACTGTATGTGAGGGATGAAAGAGAGGGCAGGGTCCAAAAGAACCCCAAGACAATGGGCTTGGGAGGTGGGAATGATGATGGCATTGTTGACAGAGAGACAGATGTGAGGAATTGAAGCTGTAATAGAGGATGGGAAGATTAGGAGTTCGGTCTTAGACAAGTTCAGTTTAAGATGGTGGGTGGATATCCAGGAGGACATTTACTTACTGTATTTACTTATTTAAATAACGTCCATGTCCGGAGGCATTAACATTACTCTTCTTTGTTGGTAAGTTCTGCATATGATGTTGGTGTTTTATAAATAATAAAAACAACATAAGAGAAAATGCCAAGGACAGTGTCTAGTAGAGCAGCATTCGCTTTAGTTCTGTAGTACCATTAACATACAGATGTGAGAGCTGGTCCATAAAGAAGGCTGAGCATCATATAACTAACACCTTTGAATTGTGATGTTGGAGAAAAATGTTTAGAGTCCATTGGACTGCAAGAAGTTCCAATAAATTTCAGGTAATCAGGTAACACTGCAGGTAATCAAGACAAACTGTTCACTGGAAGATTTGATCACGAGGCTGAAATATTTTGGCCATATCATGAGACGGCAGGATTCCCTAGAGACTCTGATGCTGGGAAAGCTTGAAGGCACATGAAGATGGGGGATAACAGAGGCAGAGGTGGATATATAAGGTCACTGAAGCAAATAGCATGAACTCAGAGGAGCAGTAGCTGACAGATGTTTCTGGCATGCTGTGGTCAATAGTGCCACAGATAGTCAGACATGGCTGAACAACTAAACTACAACCATTCAAAGACCAAGTAAACCCTGGATGTGGTCAAGAGATGCTCGTCTCTGTTGAAAGCTTAATTTTATTTAGGAAGATTTCCCTGATCAAATGAGTATAGAGAATTACAGAACCCCCCCAACTATGATCTGTAGTGAAGCCTATACCCACAATTATGTGACAACGCAATACAATGTAAATGGCAGTAAAAATAAGTTCTGTTTATAGCACTTTGACAGTAATTTCAGTTTTAATTAATTGCCACCATTGCAATGTATTAGCACATATTGTGAGCGTAGGGGTTTTGCCACAATGAGGTGGCAAAACTTCTAGACCAGTGGGCCCCAAACCCCTCCTCAAGACCCACCAAACAGGCCATGATTTATGTGAAACACTGTGAATACATTGAAGGATCCACAGCCTATTGAAAACTAGTTGCCTCACCAACTTTCACACAGTGTTTGACCAAAATCATGGTCTGTCTGGTGGGTCTTGAGGAGGGGTTTGGGAACCACTGTTCTAGACTATGCATGCAGTCACTTAATTGTTTAGTACATACAGTAAAATTGCCACTGCATATTAGCATGCCCCTTCTCACATGGAATTAAAGATGGTAGTGGTCAGTCGGTAAACACATTGCATCTTTACAGGTTCTCTCTAAAACGTGACCATCTCTATCTATTTGCCACAATATGTAGCTTAGTATATCCAGTCCAAAGAGCTTACGATATAATGGAGAAATGAAAGAGTTTACCCCAATGTGTTGGAGACACTGCCCTATGGAGTTTACAGTCTTGTGGTTTAATGGAAGACACAGCACTACAGTCTAGTTATATGATGGGATACCCTGCACAATCTAATACATTGGACCAGACATTCCCAAATTGTGGTCTGTGCACCAGCAGTGGACCATGAGCTCCATGGTACAAGTAAGCTTCCAAAAAAGATGATACAAAATTAAGAAAATGTATAAAAAACAGTACAAATGTACCTAGATATTTGATGACATGGTTTATAACTGCACATACATTTTTCCGAGACTGTATTGTGCACTATAATTTAAGAAGCAGGCAAAAAATAATTAGGTTGTCCATAATGACCATTAGCAGTACTCAAAGTTATCTATGCTTTAAAAGCTTGAAATGTAACTCTACTCGGTCCAGTAAAAGGTATCATATCTACTCAACCTGTTTCTTAAATTGCGTAGCTAATATGGTACCAACCTATTCTTGATTCTGTTTGTTTATGATGTCATTGGACCAGTTTCCATCATATTATGGATTTTACCTAGTTATTCTTCTTCCCTTTATGTACATTTTTTTATTTCCATAGTGATCACAATTCATGGTTTCTAGTCTGGTAGCATAAAGACAATGGTTCCCCATTATTGGTATTATACAGTGAAGATCAATATTTGTATTTTCCTTTTATTGCGATTAGATAAGTTGGTTTGCCAAGAACCACTGTACTAGACGGTGTAAAATTATGGTTAGCTGGAGATGAATTATGGGAGCAAGAACTACAATCTTCCCACGCCAAGCATGTCGGAAAGGGCACTCAAGCAAATATGATGAAGAGGCAAAATAATACTGGTTGCAGCTGAATTTTCAAATTCACACAACATAGTAGGATGGTGTCTGCTTGTGAAAGAGTCATTAATATTGGGGCAGTTGTCTATAAACCTGCTGGCAGAATGTCCTTCATTAACATGCCATTGTAACAGGCTGAGATAATCAGTGTAGTGCTAGCATGAAGGGAGGGGGCCTCGTTTCTTTCCCATCTTCCCATCTGCTGTCAACATTTCTTAACGATGATGATGGGGAGGTTAACCTTTCAGATGCCACAAAAAGTGTCTAACACATTCCAGTTATAATTGCATTGGGTTATCAATTTGTAGACACTATCCCTCTTCAAAGGTGAATCCAGTTATTGTATGGGTACATCATTAGTCACTGATATTATCCTGTATGTACTGTGCATTGTGGTAGGGTAGTTAGATTCTAAAGCTAGACAGAGCTGAGGGACTATATGTGAGTTTTTTCAAAATGTTAAAAAGTTCTGTGGTGCTTATTGTTTAGTTGTTCCGTTGTGTCCAACTATCCATTACCCTTTGGACCACATCATGCCAGGCACATCTTGTATCTGTTGTGCTTATCCATAAGATTTTCGTGCATCGATACTGGAGTGGGGTGCCAACTCCTTCTCCAGTGGACCACTCTGCTATGACCTGCCCATCTTGGGTGACATTACATTGTATAGCTCACAGATTCACTGAAGTACGCAAGTCCCTTCACCATGAAATGGTAGCAATCCGGAAGGGATATATATATATATACAGTATATATATAAAACATTAACAAAAAATCAAACCGAGCCTAGGGTTATGGTGCTTAACAACTATTTGATATGAGACTAAATATTGGAGAAATATAAAATATAAAACTTTATTGATATGCAAAAATACTATGTATACAATGAATAAATATGTATATCCTATGTAAATGGAAAGGATAGTGATAAAAAGTACAAAAGTACTCCCATAGTGCGAATGTAAGGGGAACATCTGAAATGACCTGGGAAATATCCCTGGTACTAGTGACATAAATTAAGGAGGGCATGGATACATATGTGCATATCGTGCTGGTAGTGATGTGCTGTTTTGACAATAACTATCCTCATATAGTATAATAAAATCATAGGATTGCATAAATGTCTGGTAAAATAATATCAATCAGTCATATGCACGCCAACCCGACTGATAACAGTATACACAGAATAGTGACTGGCTGTTTCTCACTCAATGGCAAGGGTGCAGAGGGCAGTATAGGCTGTAGCTTCACCTTACCTTAGTGGCTACACCCTAAGACTCGAAGGGGAAGTCCCGACCACTGGAGCGTCACAATGCCAAATTTCCTCCCTCCGTGTACATTACTTGAACCAGACCCACCTGACTGTTGGGGACATTGCAGTCCGCCAACAAGGATGTGATTGTGTGTATTTCACTGGCTGTACAAGGAGTGAGGAAATTCGTCAGTGTGAGGCGCCCATGGTCGGGACTTCCCCTTCGAGATTGGGCCAACCTTAGCTGTTTCTATCTCTATCCTCTATCCTTCCCATTTACATATGATATACATATTTTTTTCATTGTATACATATTATTTTTAAGCATCTCAAAGTTTTATATTTTATATTTCTCCCATATTTTGTCTCATATACATATACAGTATCTCACAAAAGTGAGTACAGCCCTCACATTTTTGTAAATATTGTATTATATCTTTTCATGTGACAACACTCAAGAAATTACACTCTGCTACAATGTAAAGTAATAAGTGTACGGCCTGTATAACAGTGTCCCCTCAAAATAACCAGACACACAGCCATTAATGTCTAAACCATTGGCAACAAAAGTTAGTACACCCCTAAGTGGAAATGTCCAAATTGGGCCCAAAGTGTCAATATTTTGTGCGGCCACCATTATTTTCCAGCATTGCCTTAACCCTCATGGGCATGGAGTTCACCAGAGCTTCACAGGTTGCCACTGGAGTCCTCTTCCACTCCTCCATGATGATATCATGGAGCTGGTGGATGTTAGAGACCTTGCACTCCCCCACCATCCTTTTGAAGATGCCCCACAGATGCTCAATAGGGTTTAGGTCTGGAGACATGCTTGGCCAGGAAAGCTGCATCTCTTTAGTAAATTAATGACTCCAGCGAACTGCCTGCTCCAGCCAAGGTCATTAAAGAACCACTGTACTTTGGGGGGGAAAATCACATTTATAAAAATGTATGAAAATAGCAACATTAGTAGCTATGCGCATAAAAACATTTTTAGAGAAAATGTTACAGGCTTTGCTTGCGTTATGGGAACTTTTGTTTTGGATTGCTTCTTCGTCTACTTTATGGGGCGAGTTATACTACTGTGAGTTGCTGTTCTATTCATTATGATTGTCAAGTGACTATTAAAAGTGACAGTCTTTCAATATACATTTATACAGATGATATCTGCTTCCAAGGCTCCACTATGTTTTCTCAAGTGTCTTATCCTATTAGGAACAAGTGCAAATGTTTCCATCCATTAATGCAAAACTGAATGAAATAATAAAAAATTAAGGTTGTATTTATTTACTGAAATCCATTAACCTTCTCTGTCCCTTAAAAGGAACATATTTAAAAGTAAATTAGCAATAAATGTATGTTTGTTGGGCATAGACTATTTAAAAAAGTATGCAGTTTAAAATAAAGAAAATTCAATATTTTTGTATTACTTTTTAAATTGTCTGTTTTCTCCTCAAGCAGAACTGCTTATCGTTACCCCCTGCAGGAGGTGTGGCAAGCTCTGTCTGGGGACTGGACAACCATGGAGCTTGGAAGCAGGCTGGGCTATGATATCATTAGGTCAGCCCCCATTGCCTAAAGAGGTAACAGCTGTATTGTAAGCTGCTTGCAGCTGGCACATAGGCCCCACTTAATGTCAGTGAATAAGCCATTATAGCCCCGCCCACATTACTGAGCATGCTCAGTCTGAATTATAGTCTGACTGGTCAGAATTTTTTTCACATTTTTTAGTCCAGCTTCCAGGCAGGGCTGACCACGCCCCCTGATGTAGGGTAAGATAAGCAGCTCACCCTGAGGGAAAACCCACACATTCAAAACTTAGACAACATTTATCATGTATTTATTTTAAACATATAAGATGTATATTTGAACTACAGCGGCCCTATAAGTGGTTCTTTTAAATTATGGTGAGGTATGAAAAGTCCAACCACATAATGTTCCCTGCTTTTGAAAAACCTCTTTACATTTCCTATTTCTGGTCTACATTTTTGGATGTGAACCGTGTCACAGTAAACAACACGAATGAGATGGATTCTGAAAGCAATTGGTATTCTGGCATTTGCACGTCATTAGGACAGGAGAATGATGATGGAACCTTTTTTGGTAGTGTGACCTCAAGCCTTCCTTGCATGAAATGACAACCTGACATTTTAAACAGGTGCACATTTTCGAACTGTAGCCTCAGTGTCTCAATTCACTGTGGATTATTCTGTGACTATATTGCAGTAACACGTGACTTCGCTGCCTTTCACATTCCCAAAGTCGTTCCCCTGGAAACAAGTGCGAGCAGGTGGTCAAGATATGATAATGATGCACCACAAATAATCTAGAAAAACTGGAAAATGGATGGCACAAAGATGTTACAGTACCCAGGGCATACCACAAAGCAATGCCCTATCCTCTGCTTGATTTTGATGTCTTGCATTGAACTACCTGTGTTCAAACAGAAAAATCCTTAAAAAACAGTGTGGTGAAAAGTATATTTATTTGAAAAAGTTGAGTCTAACAAAGAGCATAGGGCTCAAATACATGACTCCCGTAGAAAATGCCGTAAGGCTGCCTTGGACCTATGGAAGATTTACAAGCAAGTTTAAGGGAGCTATTGCCCGTTACTGTCTAGCTCCCAATGTGTGCTCCCAACCTGCCTTATATATCCCCATAAGAGACTCCAAGTCTGAAACTCCGTAGTCTTCATAGCAATGCCACACAACGATACCTACTATCTAAGTGGACACACTACACCTCACATCCATATCTCTATCTATCTATAAAAATGAATGGGGGGAGACTGCCTGCGCCTCTCTACGCTCTCATCCTTAGAATGGGCACAGGTATCCCCTGGACAACCTCAACATCCAGGAAGCATGGGGCCCCCTCTTCCCTCGACCACCTTGTGCTTTGGGTTTGTAACCCATTAACTCTTCATTAAATGATTATCTACTCTTACTTCATTAGAGAACCCTAATTGTACACCTACCTAACACGATAGGGTTTCTTATAGAACCCCATGGCAGCCTATCTTCTACTGCAGAGGTCCTTATGGACCCCCATGGCCTATACGCATTTATTAATGTCTATAAGGACACTAATGTTGCCCCCCAGAACACCGACCCTAAACTAACAAAAATGGCAATATTAAAACTAAAAAAAATATAGAATAAAAAATTACAGAAAAATATTTACAAATAAAATATTTTTTTTTAGTTAAAATCAATGAAAAATTACAGAAAATAATTTTAAAAAAAATACCCTCTAAGGGTCCTCAGTCTTTGACCTGTATAAGCAGCTACTTCATTCTTTATTGAAGCAATCGGTCCTCATCTCCTGGCAACTGGCATCCTCTTTCTGGCTTGAAGACCCTTGCAACCACTGTGCAGCCCGTCAAAAGAACCATAAAAAAAAAAATCTGCACCCTCACCTTACATAGTTTTTTTTTGTAGGCTTCTGTTTGGTTGAAATATGTGTCATCAGAACTGAGTATTTGAAGGTTCAAATACTGGTTACTCAGTAAACCTCAATTCTAAGGGGTTCATTTTAAATGCAATGGGTGTCCATAAGGACCCCTATGGTGTGAGGTTAGTATATATATAGGGAAACACAGAGGGTTAATATTAGATGCCATGGGGTTCCATAGGCACTCCCATGGAGGTGGCAATAGGCTCTTGGGGTTTGTAGGTACTATAGGGAACTATTGGGACTCCCATGGGGTATTTATTGTTTATTTAGGGTAGGCAAAGGAGCTAATGAGGGGATAATGGGTCCCCACCCCAAAGCACAAAAGCAAAGGGGGAAGCAGGTGGGTCCAATGGCCCACCAAGTGCTGCGGATTCCCAGGATTTTATATATGAGAGGTCAGCAGTTCATTGTTTTTTTATTTCGATTTAACTTCTTACCTGCCGTGATGAATGTTACATAACATATCTTGGTAGGGGCATAGTTGGTGCCACAGGTAGTTCATTTTACACACAGAGTTTTGGCTCACTGCGAAAGCCTTCATGGCTTTTTTGAGAATTAGGCTAGATTTCTTAGGTAAAACATATAATCACAATTTAGATAGAGACACTCCCGGAGCAGGGAACAAAACACACATAGCAATCACTTGTTAGGGTTTGTACTTAAGGGTTTGTTATAGGCAGTCTCTAATAGCTTCACTAGGGCTTATGCTGGATTTTTATTTGCAAGATTTCCTACGAGAGCCATGTAATTAAGCCCATATTTAGAAAAATAAATGGTCATAAACCTGTTTTTTAATTACAAAATAAATATCAATGCCGCTGCTTGTCACTGTAGGTTTACTTGGCACTTTCTTTAAGGGCTATTTGTTTATGATAGGGACCTTTACTCTTCTGCACTAGCTGTGATTACCTGCGTCTGAGAGTCTGCCTGTGAAGTGTATTGGTATCAAATACCAAAATCTCCAGTGAGATATATTTACCAAAACTACCTTAAACGTTTGTTTCATGCTTTACAAACATTCCATTTTTCTAAACTACAATCTTAGAAATTGTGTCTTACATCTTACATCAGTTAAGATCCATGCATAAAATATTCAAGACACTGGTGCTATCTCTTTTAATTGCAATCATTTACCACCTTAAAGAGAAAAAAGTTATTTATTTTCAGTATAGTGGTCCAATCACATATGAATTAAAGACTTTGATGAAGCCTTAGTAATGTATGGTAAATCTGTAGTTAAAACACAAAGGGTCCCATTCAATTGCAAGCTCGCAATTGCCTCCATCTGGTAATAATTAAGCAAGCTCGTAAGTTACTTTTAACACAGATCCAATAGTAAATGAGACTTCAGTAAAACATGGCGGTTACAATTAACCTGCAATTGTAGGCTAAGCATTAATATACGCAAATATGTAATGTTTTGCATCTGTTTAAGTCCATATGATATGTATTAAACCCTTGATTTCTGGGATTGATATAACACAGAAATAAAAGTTACAAATAATTATTTTTTATTGCTAATTTGCTAGCTTGAGACGAATGTGCAAGTAGTTCCAACGCCTTTCATTGCTTTCCCACTATTTTAAAGTACAGTAGTGTGTGTTTATTTGCTGCTACAGTTATACAAACAGGTGTTTAACCCACTAGCGAGTCCTATCTTGTACTTGCATAATTTTGTGATTTACGGGTTAGAAGGCAATTACATTTTTGATTTTGTATCTGTAGCACTGGTAACATTTACAGGCTTGAGAAATCAATGAAGGAAATAGGACAGAGTTACGGTTTTGAGCCTATAACTCGCAATGGGACATGAGTAGCTATATGTAGCCAATTGAATATCAGTAACATTTACGAGCTTGTTCAAGTTATATCGTTTTGCTCAGTTGAACGGGGCCCAAAGTTCTTATTTCTGAACAATTTGTAAGGCAAATATTCAATTTGTTATTGAATGCAAAATATGACACAACATGGAACATAAAGACTGATTTGACAAATTAGTTAATTACAGCTGTCCTCTATGATTTTGTCCCAACTAAGAAAATATACGTAAATACTTATTTTATGTTATGATTGATCAATTGCTGATAAGTAGGTCACGTAGATATTTTACATGTGCGTAAAAAACACGTCCTTTGATACAAGTAAACCTTTTATATTTTGGTTTATTGGGAAATAAAAGCTCTCTTTATCCTTTCTGGTAAGGCGTAATGAAGTGTGTGAAATGTATAAAGTAAGAAAGGCCAGCATCAATTTTCCCTGTTGCTTAAGAGATTTCCAGGCAAACTACTAATACTGCTTAAGATACTTCAACCACTGATTACATTTTTTTAAGTCAAAACCTACGAAATCTCACTCATCTGTATGTTAACAACTATGCTTGGCTGAGTGTATTCATGGTAATGCATCTGCAAAATACTACATGAGATTGAGGCTTTAGCTGCTAACCAGTGAAAGGCCTAATCTTGTAGGCCATTAAAATGTGACTTAATCCAGGAAACCCCTGTGTGATCTGAGGCTTCTTGTGGTTAATCCGTGGCTAACAGCTCTTTCAGGCCCATCCTGGTCGCCACATAATGATTTGCTAATTGTTGTATCACTCCTTGGTCCCCGATTACAAAGGCCGTAATGACTTCTAACTTCCCCTGCAGGCCCCGTTGCCATGACGAACCGGGCAGGTTGAAATTTCTCACCCTGTCATGGGGTCACCAGATATTTCTTTGAATTGCTTGTAGAAGGCGTGACCCGGGAGGTGGAGGTCACAACCACAAGAAGCCAGAGGTCAAGTGATTCTTTCCGATACAAAAGGACCTGAGTACTTCTCCCTGGGGGGTTTGTGCCTAATTAACTCTGGTCAAACCAAACAGGTTGTAGCTCATGAGCTCGGGCCTGATAGATTTCTCAGGGTGAGCCTATGAGAAGGCTATGAAAACAATATCCTGATATGCCAAATCTAGCTAAATAGAGATGTGCAGAGCTGCCTTGTGTCACTTTCATAAAGATTAACACTTTTCAATAGAGCCCACTGGATAGACACAAAAGAGCTCAATGGAATCCCAACTCTAATATAATCATAAAAAATATGAAAAGATAGAGGAAATACTAAGTAAACTGTTGGACCTAATATTTGTGTATTTACAACAAATACAAGTCAAACAAAACAACTATTTTTCATACATTTCAATGTGTAATGATCACTGCTAAATTGTTTTCATCATAATTGGTGACCCGTTACAGATCACGACCCACTAATGATCATCCACAAATGCCTTTCCAATATAGATCTTTGAAGGACGACTGCTGTCTGGAAGGTGCAAGCTACCCCATAACTTGGTAAATTCCGATAATAAGCATACACAATTCCCACAGGAATAGATGATATATCTTACATAAATCTAAACCGTAAAAGACAAAAAAAAATATAACTCCAGTATCTCATCAAACATATAAATAATAGACCAATTCAATGAAAATAAGATATTTAAGTGAAAGAGAAAAGTCTAGTGGATATGAAAAATCATTCCAAAATAAATGGAATAATAGGTGTAAACAATATGATGATTACCCTTACAGGTCATTCACAGTCTCATTGTATTCCCTTATAAATCATCACAATTTTGAAATCATCCGTACCCACCTAGACTATCCCATCATATTTTCAAAAATATTGTTTACATTGTGCAATACACATGTTGTGTCTAGTTGTGCTTATACATAAGGTTTTCTTGGCAATGATAATGGAGTCGGTTGTCAGTTCCTTCTCCAATGGACCGTGATTTGTCTTACCTCTCTGCTATGACCTGCCCATCTTGGGTGACGCTACATGGTTTAGCTCACAACCATTTCCCACATGTACCATATAACACTTTTCCCATAAACCATTTCCTTAATTTACTTTCCTTTTTCCCACACTAAATTCGACAAAAACCAAAAGTAGAGGTGCTCAATGAGAGAACAAACTAACCTTAGCAGGTTAGTTCTGTGGACATGATAACCCACTCTGAGAGCAACCTCTTTTAGCCACTTGTGCCCTTCACATGGAGAAATATCCTGTAGTATATCAGTCTGGTACAACTCACTAGAGTGGTCCAGCCCCAAAATACCAGGCAATTCTACCCTTAACAGCAGAAACAGCAAACCCCAGACGTACATTTCGGCCTTCATTGGGCCTCGTCAGTGAGGTGCAGCTGATAAATCCCTAAGGCACAGTGAGCAAGGGGTCCATGTCTGGATTCTGCTATTACCCTTAGGGAGACTAATCCCTAAGGGCCATTTGCATAAACAAAAAACAAAAACAGAGGTGCTCAATCGGAGAATGAACTAACCTTAATAGGTTAGTTCTGTGGACATGATAACGCACTTGAGAGCAACCTCTTTAGCTCACTTGTGCCCTTCACAGGGAGAAACATCCTGGAGTATATCCGTCTGGTCCCACTTACGAGAGTGACCCAGCCCCGAAATACCAGGCAATTCTACACTGAACAGGAGAAACAGCAAACCCCAGACGTACGTTTCGGCCTTCATTGGACTTCGTCAGTCAGGTGTAACTGATAACTCCCTGAAGCACAATGAGCAAGGGGTCCATTCATAGGGAGAAATATCCTGTAGTATATCAGTCTGGTCCCACTCAAAAGAGTGACCCAGCCCCGAAATACCAGGCAATTCTACCCTGAACAGGAGAAACAGCAAACCCCAGACATACGTTTCAGCCTTCATTGGACCTCGTCAGTCAGGTGTAGCTGATAACTCCCTAAGGCACTGAATTTTACCAGTTTTTCTATATATGAAACAAAAGGGTTATTGTGGGAAAAAGTGGTCCTTCAAATAAAATTGACTTGGCCTACATTATGCGGTCAAGGGATAGCCAGGACCTTCACTCTGTGTGTTGATATACATATAGATCTACACATCCATGTGTATATTGTATATACATGCTTGTATTATATACTTTTTTCTCTGTATCCCATTGTATAGTGCTACAAATCTGTTGGTCCCCCGATAAAAGATAATATAAATGCACACTTTTTAATGAGCTCAAACATTTGGGTTATTAATTTAAAAAAGTATTTGTATCATTTGGGAAAAAAAAAATGGAGGAAATGTAGGGAAAGTCAGTGCACCTAGAGAAAGCGGCTAGCTGGTAATTTGGAGGTAGAGATTGGAAGGTTGCTGTGCCCATCAGGCTAAAATGCTTCATGCGGTTTAGAGCACAATATATCCTAATTACAGCTGAAGTCATCATTACGTAGCATTGACACCAAGCTGTGGCAGTCTGGATCATACAAAGTAAGTATCATGTTTAAGTTATATGGTCCACCCATCTGATAGTAATAGAATATATGCTCTGGATATAGGCTAAGCAAAGAACATTAGTATGGCCTGACAATGGTGGGAAGGATCCATTGTTTTTCTTTTGGATCTTCTAAGGAGCTCAGGTATATACCTCAGTTTTAATGTATTAAGGTTGTTTTAGACATTCAAATGTGAACACAAGTGTACTATTTATTTGCTGTACTCTGTACAGTGGAGGCTTCTATCGCTCTTTTGCCCACCATAAGCTAAATGACATTGGAGTTAACAACCTTAGCTAAGGTTATGTAGAAAAAGAAGAACACTTATAGTCCCTATATATAAGGACCACTAATAAACAATTATACTTTATTGGTACAACAACAGCGTTATTTTATTTTAAAACTTAAATTAAGAAGTGGTCTAATAACAAGACATAGACCACTTTCATCCTCCTACAGGGGAATATATTCATGCAGGAATTATTATTATGAATATGCTGGTTATAATACTGGTCCCAGTGTATTTATGGCTAACACACTAATATTGCCTTGTACATAATACTATAAAAGTATACAGTGATATTGTATAAGTTAGGCTAAATTCCCTTATACGTATACCTATGTCTTCATTATAGTGCTTAGTTATAGGCCTCTATTGTTCTGGGAAACAAGAAACACCAGTCTTTAGATTGTCTAGGCTCCAGCTTCTACCTTCCCTATACCTGCCTTATCCTGCTATATATAAATCTATGAGACTGTGAGAGTATTCAACTGAAGAAATGCTCTATTTCCCCCACCATTGGTGAGATCACGAGCAGTTAACCTATTCTTCACACTGGTATATATATTGCCCAGTGAGTGCACGCCATTCATAAGGCATTAATGTGTCGTATCTTTCCTCTGCTGTTCCCCTGCAGGTCCGGATTGCGTGTGACGTCACTAAGACGTGACGCCCACTCTGATGACGGCCCTACGCGGCGTTTCGCACTCCTGCTTCTACGGGAGCCAACCTTCCCATAAAATCTATAGCACAAGTTAGGTACAAGCCTCATACTGCTGAGATCCATTTTAAGATTGAAACAGTGCTGTCTGTGGGTGGGTCCTAACTTGTGCATAATCAATCCTATGCTGTGCTTCAAAAGCTTTATTCAGCAGCCATATGCTATAAGGAACCATGTTTAAAATGCCATTGTATTAAAGGGTGAAAATTTACCTATTTCCCAGAGTGCAGTGCGATAACTGTATTTCTTGAAATTCTTAGCAGGAAATATGTTTTCTAACGTATATTTAGATGTTCAAATGTGAACACAAACTTACTATTTATTTACTAAAGTGCATATGATAAATGTGACACCTCATGCTTCTTTATGTATTTTGCTTCTTTCTTGTTTTCAAGAAAGTTTAATTATTTAGGATTGAGGAAAACATAGCACACAGCATGAGATTCTTGGTGTCAGGAGCCTGTGGCCATGCTCAAAAAGTGCCTAGTGGTTCTCCTTCTTGTGTTCTCATGGCAGGACAGCAGTGGTCTTCGGATCCCCTTGGGCTTGAGGACCACTTTGTGTTTGTCTTCTTTAGTGCTCCAGCCAAATGGTCCAGGGTGCAGAAGAGGACCACTTCAACCCCTCCCAAAGAAGGGTTCCTTTCTGGTTTTATCTGGGACAGAGCCTCACACACAAAAAGCTGTTCCTCACTAGAGAGGGGGCTGCCACCACCTTTTCGGGATCATCTCTCCCAGGGAGATCCCCTGTTCTGCTCAAAAGCTATGTTATAATGGCAGGCATATGTTGTAAAGGAGCCATGTTTAAAATGGCTTTGAAATAAAGAGTGAAAATACATTGTGGGCTCATTTACATGTGTCCCACCCAGTTTCCCAGAGGGCAGTGCAAACACTATTTTTTGAGATTCTGAGCAGAAAATAAATGTATTAAGTTATTTTTAGGCATGCACATGTACTACTTGTTTGCCATATTACACAGCAATATGGAATAAGTAGGCGCATTACACATAAAGTATTGTTGAGTTCCCTTACTGTATAGATCTAAGCCCTCGGATAAAAATATTGTGGGGGGAAAAAAAATGAATGTGAAAATAAATATTTAGTTTTGCCACTAGGGGGCGGGACACTCATTCCCTATATACAGGGTACACATGCTCTCAGTACCCGTACACTGCCAGAGGGATTTGCTGCACTCTCAAAACTACAAGACTACAAGAATATACTGAAGGATTCCTGTAACAACATGTCAGCTTGATGCTCAGAGCCATTTTCCGTGTACGCCTCAGCGTTAATATAATAAGGCACCGTGCTAGTGTCTCACACTACTGTTTACCTATCAGATGCAATACATAGCTATTATAATGCCATGGATCAATTCATCGCCTTTTCTAGCCCTTTGTATTACGTGCAGAGCATACATTTTCCCTGGGCATTTTCCATCAAATGAAACACACTGCGTAGCACTTAAATAGCTTTGTATTTTAAATATATATTTATATATAGATGAAATTTAGATATATAAATAATAAATTAATATTATTATTATAGTTTATTTATAACGCACCAACATATTCCGTAGCGCTGTACATAAATTAGGTTCAGACAGTGATAAATATATATGTATACAGTAAAAACCCCGTTATCCGGCACCCACGGGGACTATTGCCGGATAAGTGTAGTTGTCAGTTAATCGGGAGCCACAGAATTTAAGGGTCTAAATGACCCTTAAACCCCCCAAAAACTCTCAAAATGCCTTTAAAAAAGGCATTAGCACCTAAACTGGGCCATTTAGGCCCAGAACAAAAGAATTAGAAAAAAAGTTAGTATTTTTTTTTTGCAGTCTCGAACTGCCGAATAGTGGTGGTGATGCCGGATTAGCAGGAGTTTTTGGAAAATGGGGAATTGATGGCGGTTGCTTGAGAGTCCCGGTTAGTTGGGCGCCGAGATTCTACTGTGTATATATATATATATATATATATTTATATATATATATATATATATATATATATATATATATATATACAATTAATATAAAGACATTTTTTGTATACTCCTCACGGAATTGGACATTTATTAAAGATTTACTCCAGCTGGGTGATATGATACTTTTTTTCTTGACATATTTTTGCACAATGCAGACATTAACACATATCTTTTAGATTGTGAGCTCTGATGACAGCAGCCCAACCTCCTCCTATACCAATGTAAATATGCAAATGTAGAGTCTTGTATCACATATATAGTTGTCAGCAATGCGGGTTGTTGCTAACGCGGGCCGCTAAAGGAGCTCCTTGCGCTGGTGAGGATGAGTGCCGTAGTCGACCTCCTATGACTTTCGGACCGCAAATGGCTGACCCTCGCAAAGCGAGGGGCTGCATTTGCGGAGGTGGAGGCTCGCACGTCGGCTGCAATGAGCCGCAGGTGGAGGCTCTACGACGCCTCACACGCGGTTACAAACAAGCGTCACTTTACCAAAATACATCTAACACGCAATCACTATAGACGGACTTACACAAAAAAATACGAACCACAGGTTCATTACGACCGCGCAAAAAAACGACGCAAACCTGAAAACATTAAAAACACAATAAATACCAACAAAAAATATATAAAAAGCTTACCCACAGCAAGGCGGGGCCGTACGAGGTACAAGCCGTACGAGGTACAAGATACACTCTTACCAAGGACGCAACATCATCCACAGCCGCGTACCACATACATATTCGCCGCCATTTTAAATACACACAAAAAATACATAAAAAGCTTACCCACAGCAAGAGGTGGCACCCAGGACCTTTGCAAGTGAAGTTACACTCCAATTTAAGTCCAAATTCCATAGTTTAGACACCCGAAAATCATCTATGCAAGAGAAAAAATGGCCGCCGAAAAAACGAAAAAGAGGCTACAGGACCCTAAACACGCAAAACACCACCAAGCACATACAGATTTTCAAAAAAGCTGTACGAGGTACAAGATACACTTTTAACAAGGATGCTAAATCATACACAGCCGCGTACCACATACACATTAGCCACCATTTTACAATTTACACAATGCCGAAGTACACAGCTACTCTAACGGCTTCCCCTCGCGCACGCAGCCTATTTACACTACACACTGCACACATTGCTGACACTTACACCTCTGCTCCACAACACTACAAACCTTAATTATATGATGCAGGAACATCAAAACAGATTGTCAGCTCTTCAACAGAATGCTTCCTGCATAGATTACTTCCAAATAGGTAAAGTATATTAATTTATTAATGTATTAATTATTTCATTAGCATACAAAAACAAATATACACAAAAAAAACTCTCACAATAAACACAAAACCCATTCACCATGCGACTCACAACGAGCGCCAACGCTGCTCATCGCACACAAAGCCTTGCAATAAGCGCAAAAAGCAGATCAATGGTGACAAAACAATAACAGCAAAAGCGCCTATCAGAAAAAAAAAATACAACAACCAACAGCCTCGCAATGAGCGCCTAAGGCGCTCATTGTGAGCCACGCGATGAGCGCCGAAGGTGCTCTACGCGATGCTCGCAATGAGCGCCGAAGGATCTCGGACCACCAACAAAATTTATGTCTCGGCAAAACATCATTACCTGCCTTACTATTTTATTGCCGTAATTTTTTTGACGGGCAAGTCGCTAGTTATTTATAGTGTTCAGATCTCATCCATGTCTTTATTGTTCCTGTTGCTTTATTGCATTTCCTGCTTATATTAATAATACATAATTACTGTGTACGTAAAAGAGCTGTTAACATTAATGCACATACTCCAGTAATTACCTTAAACTACACTGCATGCTTAGGATTAACTGCATTATTGGATTCTGTACTCATTCACAGAGCAATTAAACCATAATATGTAATTACTACTGTCCTTTTTTTTGCAATTTATAATCTTAATGTAGCAAATCTAGGGGTATCTGATATTGAAAGGGATTTGGGAGTGCTTGTGGACAACCACCTAGGTAGCAGTGCTCAATGCCAAGCAGCAGCTGCAAAGGCAACTAAAATATTAGCATGTATTAAGAAGGGTATATAAGCCAGGGAAGCAAATATAATTCTGCCACTATACAAATCTCTAGTACACCCTCATTTGGAATATGGAGTACAATTTTAGGCACCACTTCATAAAAAGGACATTTTAAAGCTGGAAAAAGTACAGAGAAGGGCAACAAAACTAATAAGGGGAATGGAGGGGCTAAGTCATGAAGAAATTAAATGTATTTTCTCTAGAAAAAAAGGTGGTTAAGAGGGGATATGATTACCTTATATAAACACATCCAGGGTCAGTATAAAGATTTGTCAAGTGAACTTTTTGTGCCAAGCGGTTTTCTACTGTTTAAAGTTAGAAATAAAAACATTCCACCTTCAAGAAAGAAAAGGGTTCTTCACAGTAACGGTGGTTAATCTGTGGAATTCTCTACCAAAGGAGGTGGTGACAGCAGATTCAATACATAACTTGAAATTCAGGGTTATCCTGGATAATTAAAGAGAGAGTATTGATCTAGGGAGAAATCCAATCGCCAGTATCTGGGGTCATGAAGGAATTTTTTTTCCCTTTTGAGACAATTGGCAAAGTTTCACTTGGGGTTTTCGGTTTGCTTCCTCTCGATCAATTAACAACTAATCTGCATATTGTAGATCAGAGGAGATCTAAAAAGGTTAAACTTGATGGGCTAAAAGTCTTTTTTCAACCTCAACTACTATGTAACTACTATTTTGAATGGGAAGGGACCTACCCCCCAAAAACTGCTTTTTATATTTCACTATTGATTTGTATCCTATTAAAATTTGGTTCTCTTTATATTCTATTGATCAGTATTCATGAAAATGTAAAATTCACCATCTCTAAGGTATATCATGGATTAAATCAAACTGAAAGCCATATTCCATAGCTATATTGGCATCGTCTACCTGTACGGTATTCAGAAACATGTATTGCCCTCTACCTCTTCAACTCCTTATATCAGTTATAGGTGCTCTCCGTCATGGAGGACCGAAAACAATCCATAGTTTCAAGATCTGAAGCTGTGAGCTATACCATGTATGGTTTCCCAAGGTGGGCAGGTCATTGCAGAGAGGTCAGACACATTGAGGCCCACTGAAGAAGTAATTGACAACCCATTCCAGTATCTTTGCCATGAAAATTGCCATGGATTGGCACAACCGGACACAAGATGTGCCTGGCGTGCTGCTATCCATGAGATCACGGAGAGTCGGACATGACTGAATGACAAAACAACAATTATCTATCTATCTTTCTATAGATATATTTACTCATATATATGTATGTAATGTTTGTAATATATATATATATATATATATATATATATATATATATATAATGCAAGTATTTTACATGCCAAGTAACCACTGTACTCCTTTTGTCTATCACTACAAAATAAATAATTGATTAAGCATTTCAACTAAATTAGTACATATGTATTATTATTAATTGTACTTTAACGACATAATTACTATGTAATTATTAATATATACTTTTTATTTGCACATCAGAACATGCTCTGTATTTTTGGATTAAACAGATTGGTTGTTTTACACATTTAATTATATGCTTAATTTTCAATATGATTGTTATTGTATAGTCAAATTTGAAAGTAAATTAAGTTTTGAGAATTAATTATCACTTTCCTTACATATAACCAGATATTATGGTTAATATCAGAAAAAAACACTATAGTGTAGATTTCTTGTTAAAAATAAAGAATATATTTATGTTGGTAATAGAGTTTGGTGTTGAAAGCCCGGATGATTTAAAGAATTTAAAGCAATTTTCTAAGTATTACCATAATCCACTATAATAGTTATTAGCTTGTGAGTTAATGCATATAATAGTACTTGAATTGACTAGAATATTATATTTATTGATTTTGTCATATTGCACTATTTCTGGATTGCGGGTCCAATCGCAACTCAGACTTCAAAACAGTAAGTGATTGAAATGTAACCTCCATGTTTTAGTGACGCAATGATAACGATCTCTTTTACTATTGGCTCCATCTAAACCCGTAACCACAGGTTTGACTAATTTATCATGTTCACGCCCGGCAATGCTACGTGCCGCAGCATGGTTTACGGATTTGGATTCCGGACATGTCTTTGCGGGCTTTTCTAATTTAATCGCTCTGTAACTCCAGCAAATGTATTGAATTTAATATGGCCCCAGGAGTGGGCAACCTCCAAATCACAAAGAAGTTAAGGATATTGAAACGTGTTGCTGGGTATTTGAATTAATCTTCCTCCCGAGCATATTATCTAGACATTTGCCCAAATTACAGGTTATCCGTCCTTATATGATTATATGCGACTTCATGGATTTGAACTTGGCATGCAACTCTGACTATCTCTTTGACCACCTTCTGCCTAGACCTTACTGACTATTCTTTTTGCCTTGTTCTGTGACCCTGACGTGTAGGCTTCCAGGGACCACCAGCCTCTGATGCCGGATTAGAAAATGGTTAACCAGATCTGGACCAGCGAGGCCAGTGACACACTCTTTTTGGGAGGGAGGTTGTGTATGTGGTTAATGCTTGTTTCAAGGAGATGATAAATATATCACATTGGGTCACTAAACTGTGAATAAGGAGGACACAGCAATTATCAGAGGGACCTCAATCCCTTCCTTGGCCAATACTCTAGGCTTTATTGGAGCAGACATACCTGAGGTCGCGTGACTTACTCCTATAGCATTATGAGACTTGTAATAACCCAGGTCATAAATAGTGAAGTGATAGCAGGATTACACCTCCCAGAATCCCCTTCATACAGATGCTCTCAGGGCAATCTTCCACCAACCAGTAGCAATAGATTATTTTGTGCATATTTAACTGGGTTTCAGTTCAAGTCCTGACCTCTCCCAGCATGGGTGTAGGAACTGGGGGCAATGAGGGAGACAAATCCTGCCCAGATTTCTCATTGTGTCTATGTATGCGTATAGAAGCTTTTAATTGTTATTGGTATCAAGTGAGCTGTATCCACCCAAGATTATTTTGGTTCCTACACCCCTTTTTCCCAGGTCTCGTTACAGGCAGTGGGATGGTGTCAGTGCCAGAATACATAGAACCAGATGATGTCAAAGAGGTATCAAGAAGCATCATCCAGCACAAACCCATAGTGGTTGCATGTTTGCCATACTTGGATATGCTCATTATGCATGATAAGATGATAAGATAATAATATGAGAAGTTATTAGTTATAACTGTAAGCTATCAGCCCCATTAAATAGCTACAAATGTATGATTCGTAGCTCGTAATGTAGCTCGCAGGACTTAAGGCTATTAAATTAGCCTCTTAAAGCGACACGCAGGCGACTTAAGAGTTAAGACGCAGCAAGGCCGAAAAAAGCCTTCGGGACGTGGAACATGGCTGCAAATCGTTTGTTCTTTCAAGCCCGTAACCACTACGTTCCTATTGAGCTATTAAATTGCATCAAAATCACTTGCGTTCAAACTCGCAATTTGAGCCAAGAAGCCAACGAGTGCTAGAGAGGACCCGCAAGGGGGGTAAAGTCCAACTCGTGGCACTTTAAATGCACATATACACACACTACTGTACTTTTATTAAAAGTGAAAGTGATGTTAGGTCTTAATAGCACAACATTCTCAAGCGCACAAATTGGCCCTAAAAAATACTTTATGTCATGTTCAATTTTTGTATTTACGGCTTTATCAATATTGCATTATATCTGGAATGTGGGTCCGATCGTAACTCGTAATTGAACCCCGTAGGACTTTAAAAATCCCACCTCCATTTTTCAGTGACGTAATTCTAACGATCTCTGTTTCCATTGGCTCCATCCCAACTCGTAACCACGAGTTAGACTAATTGATCACTTTCACAGCTGCACACCCGACGAGCTAAGTATGGTTTACAGGTTTGTCTCTCAAGCCCGTAACTCACAGCCTGCTCTACTTTACTAGCCCTGTAGTGGTTTACAGGTTTGTCTCTCAAGCCCGTAACTCACAGCCTGCTCTACTTTACTAGCCCTGTAGTGGTTTACAGGTTTGTCTCTCAAGCCCGTAACTCACAGCTTGCTCTAATTTACTAGCCCCGTAAATCTGCAACTCTTCAAGCTCTTCACCGTTTCAGGTCTCACGTTGCACTTACGGGGCTCAAATTTAATATAATTCAAAATAAAGTAAAGTTTGTGTGTCTACTGTGTCTTTTTTATTATTATTAGAAGTACATGTTTAATTGATATATAACAATATTCTTTATTGTATATGTGTATCTTCAGTGCCATGCAGTATATATATATATATATATATATATATATATATATAGAGAGAGAGAGAGAGAGAGAGAGAGAGATGATGTAATTGGGTACAGCCGGAGCAGTAGAGATGGCTGACAGCTGACCTTTGGAGCCAGACATAGAGATGTTTATTTCCCTCTCCTCATGGGCTGTTAAACACATAATATGCCACAGGAGAACTAACCTATTCTTAAAACAAATCACATATTTTGCAAACAACGAGTATTTAGCAGCGGGCAACTAGGCACCCTTGCCCTATTTAAATGGCACCTCTGCTTCTGAGAAAAGGGGCTTTGTAATCCTGATTCCCACCAGTCTTTTCATGCCGGACTGTGCCACTCTTTTGTCTACCCAGCTGCTCTGCCACTACTGCGTCTGCAGCAGCTGGGGGAACAATGAAGGGGCAGAGTCCAGTGCCCCCCGAGAGGCATAGACAACGGGCAAACTGGCACAGCAGACTGAGGAAACCATTAAAGGATTTGCCAGTCTGACTGTGCACGTGTTTTGCATGCCATGCAGGGACCGTGAGAGCAACTGGCACCGTCTGGTACACAAGAAACTACATACAACAAAAGGGGGCCCCCAGTCCTTTTTTATTAGGGCACTGCCACCAAGTTAGCTTAGAGAGCTACTCCCAGATGCCCATCTTACATAAAATTGATAGAACAAGGAATTTATAGCATTGGCACTGAAATCCATCATGAGTAGCTTGCAAGTTCAACCTAGGGGAAGTCCCTTCATATTGAATGGAGCCTGAAGCCATTAAATCAGTGTCAGCAGCCCACAGATGGGATCCACTAGGGTAGAACGAGGGCAAGAATCTAAAAATAATATAAGCAGTGGAAAAAGTAATATATATATATATATGTATATGTAAATACACAAAAACACAAACATATATATATATATATATATATATATATATAATTGAGGAGTGAAGCAGCCGTAAATGTCCAGTAATCTAGTAATTTAGTATTTATTAATCTCTCTCTCTATATATATATATAGATTAATAATGAGTATTGCAATATAATTTGATACCTTTTGTATTGGACAAACGTTTTATTTATAACGACGAGCTTTCGAGAGGGTCAACCTCTCTTTATCAAGTCTGAAGCAATACTAACATGAGATGGAACCCTCAGTTTGTCTAGAAAGTTTATCTGTATAATAATTTCAGGGTCATATTTATCGTTTTGCATGTTTTATTGTTACAGGTATGGGCACACCGACTGAACAGATATCTGGATTTGGTGAAAACATCCTTAAACCATTAGTTAGTAACACCAGTAGCTATTTACAAGACACCACTGACTTTCTCAACAAACTCAGATTAAAGACCTACCTGCTAAGACACTACTTGTTACCATGGACGTAGAGTCTCTTTACAGTAATATCCCACACAAAGATGGCACTGAGACGTGATTTAAGTTTCTTTCAACAAACCTGCACTTTGGCACTCATTGCAAGGCTCTCCCGCTCATTGCGTGGCTCTTAATGTACGGGCCTACTGTACGGGCTGGTCATTGCAGGGTTTGTTAACCTGCAAGTTTAGTGATTGGGAACGCCATGTGACTCTTTCCAGGATCTCCCCCAGCCCTTCCCTGTGTCTTTCTCTGTGTGTGTGCTGAATGTTTGCGTGGCGCGCAGTGACTGACGTTGGTTTTATTTTCAAAGTGCCGCCTGCCTGTCGTTGTTTGTGTAAGTGTTACTGTCTTCGGCGTTGTGTATTTTATAAGTTCTGCAAGCCCTGGCGTTGCTTAGCATCATTTATGCTGTTTCAGAAATTTTACGTTTTTCGTCCACCATTTTTCTCCTTGCTTAGGTGATTTTCGAGTGATGAGAAAAGCCAAATATGGGTCTAATTCATTTGCTGTCTCTTCCCCTGCGCTGTGTGTGAGTGTTGTATAATGTTTTGTACATAATTACTATAGTTACGCGCTTGAACAAGTGCTCGCCTCGCTTTGCAAGGCTTGCAATTGTGTGGAAAGTGCTTCGCGAGGCTCGCCTAAGTACTGTGCTGCTGGCTGCAATGAGCGCCTTTGGCGCTCATCGCAGCCTGAGTCGTCCGTGCGTCGACGGCTCGCCTCACTTTGCGAGGGACGCAAAAGCGTGACCAACATCGCAAACGTTCCGGACACTGACAACAATATATGTGATTATTATTAATTACTTTGTGGTTCCATTTTCTCTACTGATTTTTGCTGCTATTCTCTCAGGAACAACTTTTCTTAGGTATTAATGAGCTTCCCATTAGCTCTGTTGAAAGCACTGGCAATCATAGCTGCTACATTCAGCAAAAAACAAAATGATAGATTGCCCAGGAGTATAACTGATTATAAATTAGATACTGTATTATTTGTTATATTTATGCTATTTTCAGATGTTTCTCTTCAAACTCTTTTACATATATGCCCAGAGTGATCCTTTAACGACTGGATGTTTCTTCTTGTTACTGAGTCCTTTTAATGGGTTATAGCTATTTTCTAATTGTGCTGCTGGCTGTGTTAATCGGCTCCTGTATTTTCGGAGTGTCACCGAGCTGTTTAAAGCGCTGTCAGTCTTATTTTACATTAATATGCGGTGAAATCTGTCTCACTCACCTTCCTTCACACGCGCGCTTCTGGAAGACAATGACATCTGCCACTTAAAGCTGTTTTCAGCCTGTCATGAGGAACCCGGGGAGGCGCAGCACCTCCGCACCTCATCTTTCCCTTGTCAAACAGCGCTTTACCACCAAGTAAACTGTGGACATATTGGCGTCTTATCTGTGCCTCAATTTTTCTTTTGATATGTCCATGTATTACTGTGATTCTTTTATTGGATCAGTTTATCCGTTTTGTAAATATTATACTTACATCTGAACCCTGGATATGTAATATGTTTCTAAACTGCAATAGTTACAAAAGTTACATGGACTCTGAACTCGGCGCCATCATTTAGAGAAGCCAGATTCAAGTGGAGAAGCTGTAAAAATATTATTATTGGATGTTCTTTTAACTATCTTTGATTTTGCTTTTTAATGTTGAAGTGTTAGCTTTTATAGCACTCAAAGTGTTTGCTTACATTGAGTGTTAACAAAGTGAAGCCTTTGTGGGCACATTTGCATGCCCCTGCCCAAGTTCCCAGAATGCAGTGTAAGAATTCTGGGCAGGAAATAGGTTTTAAACTTATTTTAGACATTGAAATGTGAACACAAATGCTCTTTTGCCCACCATAAATGTAATGATTGTTGTGGTAAACTACCTCCTCTAAAAATAAAAAAATCTACTACACAGCTTAGGGCTGGGGAGCTACAGTTCATTGAGGGAACCATGATTGCCAACATGTACTGTGACATACTGAAGCAGAGCATGATCTCCTCCCTTCGGTGACTGGGCCGCAGGGCAGTATTCCAACATGATAACGACCCCAATCACCCCTCCAAGATGACCCCTAGCTGAAGTTAAAGGTGATGGACTGGCCAAGCATGTCACCAGACCTAAACCCTCTTGTGCATCTGTGGGGCATCCTCAAACGGAAGGCGAGGGAGTGCAAGGTCTCTAACATCCACCAGCTCAGTGATGTCATCATGGAGGAGTGGAAGAGGACTCCAGTGGCAACCTGTGGAGCTCTGGTGAACTGAACTATGCACCGACACATTTTATTTCTATACTCAAATTTGAGACTTTACAATTAAACAGGGTAATCTAGGACCAGGGGTGGAGCTACTGTCGGTGTAGCCAGTGCAATGTACAGAGGCCCTACTCTGGGGGGTCCAGTGCTGTTCCTAACCCAACTTGACATGGCCTGCTGCGGCCCCCCTGCTGCCCCCCCCCCCCCCCCTTATGCGAAGAAGAATAATATGAAAAGGATCAGAAGAGGTCCGATTTTGGTCTGTTGTGCAAATTGAAGCCTTTTCGGACGATGAACCCTTGTCAGCATGGGTGCAGTGACCAGCCGTTTGCATCAGAGCCCCATATGCAACAGGGTTCGCTGTACTGTCATTTTAGGCACATGTCTTGTACCTCTGGATGGGGAGTTGCTCACTTTTTTTCCCTCACATACCTTCATAGCCAACATTCACGTTTGACATCAATGGCACGTGGTGCTCCGCAGTTTCCACACTGTTTATTCACAATGGTGCTGTTTGTCCAGTCACGGTACACTTTAACCACAGCAGGACACGTACAGTTCACAGTATTCGCTGTTCCAGGAATACTGCCCCAGTTGGCTCGAAAGCCAATGACCATCCCAGTTTCAATGTGGGATTGCACCTTTTAACCATGACAGCAACGGCTGATACTTTTAGAGAATGCCTACATGTCACCTTATATACCCACCAAGCCAGCTCACGGCGCGTGTCCAATAATGTGACTCGACCCTGTATAGATAGATAGGTTTGTTTTGAGTGGAAATGAAGCAATTTGGTGGAAAGATGATAGCTGCCCAAACATTTACTACAGTCACTTGCAACAGATTGAGAAAACTTTTAAGATATATGGAAGCTTCCTGTATTATGAATGCATCTGATAGAGGTGAATCAGTAATTTATGCAAACATATTTTTTCATGGAAAAACCCTTGAAAATAAGCATTAAAGCCATATCCACGTTTCATAGATTAATACATTTCTGCACTCTATAGGCAAAAAGCAGCCTTTATGTATGCAGCACATCTCATAAAACATTTTATATTTATTAATATCTAAAAATCCCTGTAATGATTATGTTGACACCCCAAATGGGTGTCTACACAGGCCCCTGGTCCCCACACAATCACCATGCAGCATTAGGGGTCAATTTAACTTATTATTCACCTGCCTTTTCTTCCTCAGTCAATAGGAGACCACTGATGTCAGCCCCTACTGCTTCCTGTCTGTGCTACCTACTACTTCCTGTCTGTGCTCTGCTGCTGCTATAGCACCTAGCATAGTGCCACAATACATATCCCAGGCTGCTTTGCAGCACATACAGTAACTTTAGAGTTTAAATCAAATGTTTCAGCTAACCTGATTGGCTAAAACAAATTATGAAGGGAGTGTTAACCCTAATTGTCATCTGTCAGAAATTACACGACATCTTGCTACCTTCAAGCTAAATTATTAAATGTTTATATTGGTATTTTTTCATGCAAAAAATTTATGTTCTCATACACTATTAAATTATCCTCTATCAGATGCACTAATAATCCAGCACTGGCAATCATAGCTGCTACATTCGCTTTTCAGCAAAAAACAAAATAATAGATTCCCCAGGAGCATAATTAACTATAAAAGGTAATAAATTAGATACTGTATTATTTGTTATATTTATGTTATTTTCAGATGTATCTCTTCACAATAGTGAATTTTACATATATGCCCACAGTGGTCCTTTAAGGACTGGATGTTAGATATGCCTTTAATACAGTTTGCTAAATGTCTTCATTTTTTAATTAGCTGACCTTGAAAAGGAAAATCCCTGCTAAAATTAGCTTACAATTCATAATTAGTTGTGGCCAATCAGAGACAGGTAAAACAATGTATTTATTTCCCAGTCAATGGCTGAGACAAAGCTACTCCGCAGGCAACTGTCATACTGCCATACATTTGCTAGGACACAACGCCATACAGCTCATTGGCTAGATAGGTGCCTCAGGGGTGGAGCTCACACGATAAATGTCAAATATACTTTGAATGACAAATATACAGAATCCCTCAAAAAAATGATTTAATATGAGACGGCCAATCAGACAGACACACACAGTATATCCTACATTTCTTTAAGTAATATGTCAGTTGTGCATTATTGATGCATACACTTCCATACCATTTATTGAGATGACCCAGCAATGATGGGAGGATAAAAAAAAATGGGTAATATCAATGTAAACAAAATACTTTATAGATTGAAGTTTTTATAATGTTTATATATATTTTTTTTTCTCCTAGGTTCCTTCTCTTCAGCACGTAAAGCAGCTGTTGGGGCAGCTCCTCAGTTGGAGGGATCTGCTACGTTGCCCACAGTGTTGTCATGGCAACCGAGTTTTTGTGCAGTCCCAAGGAGGAGCCCAAGATGGAGAAATTAAACACTGTGTACAGTTGGTTAGGATTTGGTGCTTTCACTGCTGCGTTTGATTCCAGTCAGGGAACCAAGAGGTCACACCACCCTGAAGCCAAGCAGAGTTGGCCCTTGTCAGTACTTTTGTGGGAGTCCACCTAGGAATACCAGGAGCTGTATGCTGTAGCGCACTGGAGAAGGAACTAGCAACCCACTCCAGTATCTCTGCCATGAATACTAAGGGGACTAGCATTGTGTGTTGTGATCCATGAGGTCACGGAGAGTCGGACCTCATGTTAGGGAGGCCATATCTGATAAAAGTAAAGCAAATTTGAGCAGCAAAAGAAAAATGAAAGTCTGATTTTTGTTATAAATGCACATAAATGTCATGATGAGCTCCAATACATGTATGCAGCGTCCCATTTGCTTTGCTATTTATACTGTATGTACATAATGCATTGTGAGCCCCTGCACAAGTGATAGGATTAAAATTAATTAAATGCAACCAGCCTAGAAATTGTAGTTAGGTTTTATTATACCTAACTACACTAGGCCAAAGCCTTTATCAACAATGCGTTATTTATCTCCAGACTTGCAAGATCCGCTAGGCCTATGATTCCATAAAAGTTCTATACAAACTTATTTTTATTATCTATATAGGGAGAATTATTTGTTTTACTTCAGTGTGTAAAAATAATTGTGAAGTGTAATGGCTCCTTAATTCAGCACAATTTGGACCACATCAAAGTAAAGATCCCTTAAAATAGAGTTGAAATAATTTTTAAATTTTTGAAATACATGCATTTTTCAAATCTGTGTTTACATGTGTCACTGACTTCCCACTGCCAGACCCACAGCTACAGTTCTGTGTAGTGAGCAAAAAGTGTTAACTTTTAACAAATCATGGAATGCTTGAATCATCTAAACAGGTCAGTTGTGGGTTAACTGGTCAGTGCAGTCCTGAGTTCAGGGGAAAACTGCTATCAATCAATGACCTCACTGCACGGTTCAGCTGTTATTAATCATGCTACAGCCAGTAGGCAGACTTTAGATTTTTTTAGCTGTTAATAGCATCATTTAAAAAATAAACAATTTTAACATATAGTCTTGTATTCTTTTACACCATGAAGAGAGCTTGTGGTATCACTAATATAGTTGTCATAATGCAAGTATATGTGTAACGCTTGCAAAGTTGCGGGCTGCACATGCGCATAGCGCATGCCAAGACTCGCAATCGGAGCAGAAAGTTGTGATTTCCACACGCTCAAAAGGGAGAGGTGAGGAGAAGGGAGAGGCAGAAGGGAGAGGCAGAAGGGAGAGGCAGGAGGGAAGGAGAGAGAGATTGCGTGCTGGGGGGAGACATTGGGGAGGGAGTGGGAGACACGGATTAGAGAGACACAGGGAAGGGAGAGGGAGGGAAAGAGACCCAGGGGAGGGAGAGTGGATAAAGAGACACAGGGGAGGGGGGGAGACAGGGGAGGGTTAGACACGGAAAAAGATACGGAAGGGTGGAAAGAATTACAGGGGAGAGAGAGTGGGAAGATACACAGGGGAGTGGGGAAAAGAGACATAGGGGAGGGAGAAGGGGGAGATACAGGGGAGGAAGGGGGGAAGAGACAAAGGGAGGGAGAGGTGGAAAAAGGGACAAGGGGGAGATACACGGGAGGGAGAGGGGCGGATAGAGACACAGGAGAGGGGGGAGAGACGGGGAAAGAGATACAGGGGAGGGAGAGGTGGGAAGAGACACTGGAGGGAGAGGAAGGAAAGAGACACAGGGGAGGTAGAGGGGGAAAAAGAGGGGGGAAGAGACACAGGGGAGGGGGGAAGAGACACAGGGGAGGGAGAGTTGGCGAAGAGACACAATATTATCCCGTTATTTATGACAGATAATTGACTAGTGAATTATATTATTTAATTTAATATCTATAACATGGTCCAACTCATCAAGTTGATATATTCTTATTCTGCAGTCCCTGCCATATCTGCAATGTGAACCAGTATTTATGTACTGAAACTTTTCCATTATATTTTTTATCTATTAAAGGGACATAGAAGCCAATTTCTTCATGCATTCAAATGAGCATGCTCTAAATAGTGCAAAAATGTGTTTTTTTACATTAAAATTTAAACTTAATTAAAACTAACAGGCAGTGCACAGAACATAAGTTAGTCTGTAGATTTTATTGGCAGACAGGTATAATTCATACATCTATGTTAGTGCTCATTGGCAGACAGGGACAAGCCCCCAAAGTCAATTAAATGTTTGAAACTATTGTGCTCTGAGAGCATAATTTGAAACAAGCAAACACACTGCGACACATTAACAAATATTCTCTAATATTCTCAAATGCAGCAAAGAAAAAAAAACTTCTTTCTCTGTCCCCTTAATTATCTACACAGTGATTTTCAATTCAAACTGCAGTGTTAGCTATGTGGGAAGGGTGTATTAATAGGAATCTGTCACTGGAAATGTGCTAAACCTCCTTAATTTGATGCCATGTTTTTTTTTTTATGTAGATTCTTTAAAGCAGTATTTCTAAACTACGAACAAACCAAAATGTGCGGGTAATGACAATAACCGAGTCACTAAATAAATCAGCATGAATGAACAAATCTTATTTTCAGGCTTGTGTGTCTATAGAATGTTCCACAATGGGGCTGGAGGATAATGGATAAAGGATTTGTTGTATAATTGGACCTATTAATATATGGTTGATGTTGTTTATTCATTCAGTCATGCCTGACTCTCCATGACCTTATGGACCGCAGCACGCCAGTCACATCTGTCACCCACTGCCAGTCTAAGCTCCCTCAAGCCCATGTTCATTGCTTCAATGAACTCATCTATCCATCTCCGCCTCTGACGCCCTCTTCTTTGCATGCTATCAATCTTTCCCATCATCAGAGTCTTCCCTAATTCGTATATGGCACCTGCCTCTTTCTCCCACTAGCGCTCAGAATATCAATACCACAATATATGCAATCACTACTCATAAGGGCATTTATCATACCTCACACACACAAAGTTCAGCATAGTACATGGATGCCTCCAGAGACCAGCATAGGGATCAAAATGTATTAAATGTTAGCTTTACGATCATTCTCAGCCTAATTATGCTTTGTTGCCTCAGCTTTTTAAACATATATTTTTCATTATTCTTTTAAAGAATGAAGTAGATAAGAGTTAGCCAACTTAATACAGTCTACTTCTTTGTGCCTGGGTCAGAAATATATTTGACCACAATCATGGAAGTGGCAAGACAACTCAAGCCTTTTTAGATTGTAAGTTTGAGAGTTTTCAATCTTGCATGGTGCATGGGGAAAGCACTTTGGACACTGGATTCTAAGCTCAAACACAAGGCCCTCCATCCTTTGCAACATGGTAATACTGCTAATGTTTTTGCCCATGTATAGCGCTTTGAAAAATGTTGGCGCGTTAAAAATAAAGAATAATAATATTAATAATTCTCTCCCCTTCTCTCTGTTCCCCCGCTTTCACTTTCTTGGAGCTTCTCATCCTATTCATCCAACATCAAATGCTTTATATTATCATACTCTGCAAAGTGAAATGTAAATGTGGTGCCTGCAATGTGTGCAAAGATTATACCAGCACAGTGCTTGGTTTTAGCTCACTGGCAGGTGGCACCAAGTTGAGAGAACAGATATATTCTTGTTTCATACTATTTGTGAAAATGACTCACTGGCCCTTTGTGTAATGAAATATACAATTTACCCCTTGTGTGAAATTATTGGATACCCCTGGAGTAGAGAAGCACTGCTTTGAAGTGGTGGGGTTAATATATGTATAATAACTGTAGAATGATTTAAAGGACCGGTGTTCAATTCCTGTATGGTCTTAGAATACATCAAATTGATAATGGGTAAAATGTATTGTGTAAGGAAAAAACATAAAGCAAAAATTAATTTTTTATTAATTATATGCAATTATTCTTTACTGTTTTCAACCATTTCTTTCTGCTACTTTTCCAGGACTGTGTAAACTGATTTTGGAAGCACTGGTAGTTTGGACATCTACAGTTCCATTGTGCATCGTACCATAGTACCCAAATAAGTTGGAGAAAGTGTCAAGTTGTACTGTAATAAAAAATAATAATAATTGTGCATTCAATGTCTTCTCCCACCTCAGGAAGCTCATCAGCCAAATGGTAGATTCCACTGGAATATAATTGCATATAATTTGAGGCTGTATTATTATATTAAAGAAGCTTATCACCTTCAGCCCTAATAGGCACAACTGCACACTCGAAAGCATAATTTTTCTCACACACACAAACAATAGTATATATGTATATATATATATATATATATATATATATATATATATATATATATATATGTGTGTGTGTATAAGTCAACACATTTGTAATGATGACACAGCCACACGTAACAACAAAACTTATAATAACTGAGGATCATATACATGCACATCCTCCAATGTGGTTTATATAATATAATGTACGTCATGTGAAACAGGCTGTTACATTAAGGAGAAACCAGCCCAAAACTGCACTTATGGAGGGATTTACACATACATTCAATTAGAAAGCTTACTGAAGACAATTATTGTACCCCAGTTGGACACCATTTTAGCCAGAATGATCACTCCATCCCAAACCTAAAAGTCAAAATACTCAGAGGAAATTTTAAAAACATCCAGGGGAAAAAAGCATTTGAAATAAAGATGATCACATTCTTCAACACAAAAAATAAAGGAATATATTTTTCTAACACACTATCTTAATTTTACTATAACAGGCTTGGCACTCTTAGTGAGGTTTTTGTCCAATAGGAAGGATATCACTGTGGACTACAGTGCTCTTTTTATGTGTATATTGATGTAAATGTGTATATATTATGTGTATATATGTTTCCTATACTATGTTGTATTTATTCCCCATATATGTGTTTACCTGATGATTTCAGATGCTGTCTCCACTCTCTCTGCTTCTGCTATTTTTATTCAAATTGAGGTTCCATTTCATGTCAGTATTGCTTCAGACTTGATAAAGAGAGGTTGAACCTCTCGAAAGCTCGTCAGGCGTTTGTCCAGTAAAAAAGGTATCATAATATACTGCAATACTCATTATATATATATATATATATATATATATATATATATTAATAATTACTAAATTATATACATTTATATACATATATAGATTTATATTTGTATACATACATCTGAGAATAGTATCATGGTAGGATGGGCATTTGTCTTGGTTGTTTTTACCTAGACTGTTATATTACTTTGTTTTGAAGCTTTAAAGATCAAGGAGAATCTGTATTTCCTTTGACACTTTCTCATTAGCCGATTCAACTCGAAAAGTATGTCAATGGCAAGATGCCTAGTGCCCCGAAGCCTTAATAGATGCCCATGCCCGCAGGCTCCATTCACTTGCCATGTTAAAGCTTTGAGAATGGCGCAGCAGGAATCCCTGCTTAGAAAAAAAAAAAATCTCTGCCCATTTGGAAAACAACCCTGTTTTATCTCTGACACAGTTACCAGTCTGCATACAAAAGAGGCACCAACATTGAAAAAGAGTACTGTGTTTTGTTTTGATTCTCTTTTTAAAAAAAAAAAAGACAGGGATGCTAAAAAAATTGAACAAGGGGACAGTCTGCATTAATAAAGCCGAAGCAGATGAATGGCGGCTATGAAATAATAAATAAATAAGGGCTTTGCTTCCGTCTCTACGGCCTACTTATAAACACTCAGTTTAAAACAAAAGGCCCACACTCCCTCCTTTCCGCGGCCCGTTCCCAACCCTTTGCTGTGACAGAACTGTCCACAGTTGACAACAATGTCCATTTCCTCTTAGTTTAGCTCATCTCCCTGCTCATTCATGAGGATATAATTGGAGAAGACAGGGACTGGTAACCCCCCCACTCTCCTCAACCCATCTCCCCTTCCTCTCTCGGATTCTTTTCTCATATGGGAACGGGAAGCTGGCATCGAATCGTGGGAATGGGGCAAATGACTGTGTGTCACAATGCCGTGTGCTGCCTCTGATCCCCATAATGGCTCCGGTGTCACACATATAGGACTTTCAAAAATGCAGCTATTTTGGGGGCAGCTGTAAGGGCTTAGAACAGACCCTTAAAAACTGAGGGTATGGAAAAAAAAAAAAAGGGAAGAGAAAAGGAGAAAAAATAAATCGTTAGCACTAATTATTAGGCACAGGGACAAACGATTAATTTGCAAGTCAATTAGTCTCAGTTTGGTTCATGTGCGCTGTTCTTAGCCAGTGAGGGGGAAAAATAGACATACTGAGGCTTTAATCCTTTTGAGAGAATCAAAAATGTTGCCACTGTACCCTTGCCAACAATGAGGGAAAGCAAAGGGAGGCTACAGCTGGCACAGTGATAAGGGGGGCTATGGTCTGTTATCTGCTACTTCTGCAAAATAGAGCTCATTTTTTTGGCTCTTTCACCACTTACTGAAACTCAGAAACCGATAACATGTGAAGGCATGAGCTAGCTTCCTAGCTGGAGATAGGGTATTTATGAATATATATATATATATATATATATATATATATATATATATATACGCGCACACACCCACGCACATAGCAAAACCCATGATAAATGATGTACATGCCAGAAAACCTACCCCTAGACAGCACTGTTTCAAGGTTATTGCCTTGCATCTGTGTGGGGCTGGTTTCTAGCTTGTGTAGTAGATTTTTGTGGAGAGATAGTTTACCACAACAATCATTTAATTTATGGTGGGCGAAAGAGCAATCCACCGTACAGTAGTACAGTAAATAAACATTTGAATGTCTAAAACTTGCTATCGCACTGCATTCTGGGAACCTGGGCAGGGACATGCAAATGTCCCCACAAAGGTCATCATCTTGTTACTGTTTTCCCTATTGCTTTTGAATCCTAACAGGACCACTGTAATCCTATATTTAAAATATTCTCTTTTGGAGAACTACACTTGCTTAAAGGGAAAAAAATTTTTTAGAACATAAACAAATAGTATAGGCTTAATTTATTACATTTTGATTGCAATGGACCATAAAGAAGGCTGAGAGCCATAGACTTGACACCTTCAAATTGTGGTCAAACATGACTGAATAAATAAACAAGATTTCAGTAGTAAAAACCATTTGGGTTTTTGTTGCTCTGCTTCCAAGGATGGGAGTAGGCAGTGAATGCAGACAAAGCTTGTATCTGCACAATGAAAATGTGGCACCTAAACCTGCCAGTGCGTTCAATAGGGTTAATGGAAATCTAGTTAATTTCAATTGCAAAATCTCCTGGGAAAGTAGTAGAAATAAGCATCTCAGAAAAATAATTAACAATAAAGAACTGCATAGGAAGTTAAAAATGTAAACTAACAGCCTAATAAAATTTTAATTCAGTTAATTTAAAAGGGCTCTAATTAAGCACACAGCCTATTTTTTTTACAGAAGTTTTTAGTTAGTGAACTTCTATCCAAAAGCAAGGGCTTCACTAACTAAAAACTTCTGTAAATAAAATATGCTATGTGCTTAAATAGAGCCCTTTTAAATTTTAATAAGGCTGATTGTGTTAATTTATTTATGTTTTGCTTTAAAAAAACATTGCCATTATTAACATATACCCATTATCAAATTCTGTTATTGAAAAGATCATATGGAAAAAATGGGACCACAGTGGTTATTTAAACCATACCTTGTTCTAGGCTATAACTTAGCTTTATAATATCCAAATACTTTTCCCAAGAATATTTGAATTCCCTTATTGTATTCAATACTATTGTTTCTACAAAGGGTCATGCTCTGACACTAGGAGATGACATTGGGGCCATTCCCTAAATGTTGATATAAGCTAAAGTAGAAGGGGTGGTGTTTCTCAAGCCCAGATATTAGGATACTACAAAGGGCCAGTTTTTGAGGATAGCTGTTTTGGAGCCCAAGAGTTTTTCAAGATGCTTACTTGGTGACTGCCATTGGTTATTCTTGTTCATATATCACAACCATTTTTGAAAACTTGTACTTTTTCATATCACAGTAGAAAAAGAGAGGAACTAATGCCACTACCTAAATCTCTAGTCATAGCTCATCTTGAAAACTTTGTCCAATTCTGCCTGTCCGCTGGATGGGAAGACATTGGGTCTCTGCGAGTGTAGCCAATCTTTCTCTGGTGGAGGATGAACAGGGAGTGGAACGTATGTGCTACCAGTTGCACACATTCCACCTTTAGTACCTGCAGAGATATCTGTACGCAGATCTATCTCCTCAGTGGTCACACTGGCATCTAGTTTGTATTGCCAGTTGCGCAACATAGGGTATGACCTATCATTTATTTCTTATCAGGCCCGAGGGATTTGGAAGAGACCTCTCAGTATTGCCAGCATACTACCGGGAAACCCTCAAGGCTTTGAGCATGGTCTCCATGAGCAGGCAAGATGTAACTTTTGGAGATGAATTGTTTACAGAGCCCCTTTTGCAGTTTGGTCTCCAATACTTAAATTCCCCAGTATCATCTGCCACCTTAGTGACTTGAGTCAGAGATCTTCTGGACTATGAATATTCAGATTGGGTGTCGCCCCAGGAGTGTTCACTCCGTCTGGGATATGCAACACCCAATGTTTGCTACTGTGTCCTATTCTGGAGACCGTATGTCTAAAAGGTTATTAGAAATTAGAAACAAGTCAAGGGATAGCTACTAAAATGGTATATATCTATGATGTCTATCTATCTAAGTATCAATCTGTCTGCCTATCTATCTATCTATCTATCTATCTATCTATCCAGGGTGGACAAAATATCTAAAACTAAGGAGCCAGGACGGACTATTAATAGAAGCCTTGGAGGAAGCCCTTCATAGAGATGAACGATACTTTGGCATAAATACATCTATAAATATAACATACACACGCTGCTTTGACACATTTTTGGGGAGCAACAATATTTAATCAGAATTAGTAATCAGAATTGGGCCATAGTAAAAATACCATTTACATGAAACAATGAAAGATCCTTATATGTCATTATTCCTCTGTGAAAAATAAATGCTAGTAAGTCATCCATAATAAGCCAAAAAGCTGGAAACTACCGTATTTTTCTGTGTATAAGACAGTATTTTTTACAATTTTTTTTAAGTCTAAAATTAGAAGGGTCGTCTTATACACGTAATGTTTCAATTAGATACCCTGGTTTGGTACTGTAATGCTGCATCTGGCCACTAGTTTTAAGGCAGGAGAAACGACACACATTTGGAAATGCATTGGTACAAGTTTTTATTGTGTTACACATATATTTAAGGACACTTTCTGTCATGATTTTCACTAATTTCCATTCCAGCTCAATATCCCTGTGATCACATCACATATTACTCTGTCGCAATGTGCAATTGCATTTTTCCAGTTTAACACAGGGATCACAAAGATATTGAGATGGAATGGAAATCAGTGAAAATCATGACAGAAAGTGCCCTTAAATATCTGTGTAGCACAATAAAAACATAGAAAATACACATTTTTATTCACACTTGCAGTGTAATTCAATCTAATTGGAACCAAAGCATTTCCAAATGTGTGTCTTTTCTCCTGCCTTAAAACAGTGCTGTGGCCAGATGCAGCATTACAGTGTGATCCCTGTGTTAAACTTACACATCACGAATGAGCTGATCAGCTTGTGTGTGGCATGTGTGTGCTGCTCGTGTGCATATAAAATTGTATTTTATAGTTTTTTATTGAGTTACACATATATTTAAGGGCACTTTCTGTCATGATTTTCACTGATTTCCATTCCAGCTCAATATCTTTGTGATCCTGTGTTAACCCGGAAAAATACAATTGAACATCCCGACTGAGTAATAAGGGATGTGATCACAAGGATATTGAGCTAGAATGTAAAATGTGTAACACAATAAAAACGTATAAAATACAAATTTGCATATTTATTTAATTCTGAATTTTGTGCTCCTAAAATATTAGGTTTTCTTATACATGGGGTCATTTTAAAGACGGAAAAATACGGTATATATATTTGCCATATAGTGGAATATTTTGCCATTAAGACTCTGTTGCTCAATTCAGCTTTTCAAAAGCAGACCTGCCAGAGATTTGCAGTTAGTTTCTAATTTTGCCTAATGGTATATTTGGGCTTGGGTGCTGGGGCAAATCTAACCGTAATCATTGGTCTATTGTTGTAGGTTAATATATAAATTACATCACATGATATGATGAGCAGTTGCTGTAACCTAGATTCAGCAAGAATTAAGGTAAGATTACAAGAAAGTTTGGGCAAAAAATGCACTTTAGAGACATTCAGCCGTATTAAATTCCCTCCCTGTGTAAAACCGTAGCCTGTAATGTAGCCCGCATAACTTGCGGCTATTAAATTGGCCCGTTAAAGCAGCCCACCAATGACTTGGGGCGAAAAAACCATACGGGATGTCAAGAATTTAACTCTGCGGCTGCAAATCCTTTGATCTGTCAAGCCTGTAACTGTTACATTCCAATCATGCTATTAAATTGCAATGAATTCACTGGAGTTCAAGCCCGTAACCCGCCAAAAAGCCAATGGGCACAAGAGAGGACCTGCTAGGGGGTTAAAGTCCTATCCGTAGCACTATAAATGCAAATGTACACACACTACTGTACTTATAAGTAAAGGGAAAGTGATGTTAGGTATTAGCACAACATTCTCAAGCTTGCAAATCTGCAATATAAAATACATTTTTTTCTGTTTATTTTCCGTGTTATATCGATCCCGGCAATCAATGTGTTAATACATATAATGGAACACGCATGGACTAGAATATCATATTTACTGATTTATTAATATTGCATTATTTCTGGAATGCGGGTCCGATCGAAACTTGTAATTAAAACCCGTAAGGCTTTGAAATCTAACCTCCATTTTTCAGTGACGTAATGATGACGATCTCATTTGCCATTGGCTTTGTCTAAACCTGTAACTACGGGTTTGACTAATTGATTATATTTACGGCCGCAGATCCAACATGCGTAAAATGGTTTACAGGCTTGCATCTCTGGCCGGTAACTCGCGGCATGGTGGAATTTAATTGCTCCGATTTTCAAGGCCGTTGCGGGCTTTCCGATGCCGATACGGGCTGCGAATTTAATGGGGCTGATAGACTTACAGTTATTATTCACATATTTAACACTGTAACTATTAAACAAATTTTTGAAGAACATAAAATTATACAAATTATCCAAGATATTCATAACTATAATCCCAAAATGGCAGAACGTTCCATAAATTGTGATCTGACTCTAAACTAGAACACTGATAAACTACTTTGACCTATATTACTTCAATAACAGAATAACGTTAATCTAGCAACAGCTATTGAAAAGGTGTATTCTTGTTTAAAAACCAAACATCCAGACCTACAAATACTTCTGAACCCCATCAACCAGTCTGTTTCTTAAATATTCAGTTTCAAAATTCCTCATATTAATAACTTGTTGTAAAGTTGGAACCTGCAAGACTCACTGCTAGTTGAGGCTAATGCCCGTCTCTGGGCCATCCACATGTCCGTGTAACATTAAAAATGGTGGCCAATATTTCAGAGCTAATGTGTACCCCACCACGTTTAGAAGTATGTCTCACTTCGGCTCAATATGATAATGTTCTGCAAATGGACCAAAGTATCTGGGGTGTAAGACCATCATGCAGCACTTTCTAGGCATTTCCATCATTCTAGTTCAAATCACTTATTTGCTAGCCATTCGCCAAATTATTTGCCATTGGTATCCTGTGATATATACATCTAGGTCTCATGTATGTGTGTGTTTCGCAGAGTCTTCCTTTTCATTTATGATATCATATATGAATGATACTGGGAGGATTGCTTCTAAGTAAAGACTCACAAATGTTGCAAAAGCGACCTTATAACTTATTAGTGTATGGGACAATGGGCTTTTTTATTTGTAGAAATGTGAGATCACAATTTTTAAGGTCATCATCAATAAATTACCTCAGACCTCTCCATGCATCAGTTTCTCAAAGGCAATGTATCAAAACATCTTGACATTGAGGGTTATTAAATATAGGGCTAGGTGCACTCATTCAACCAATCTCCAATATATTAAAAAACTGGACTTTTCCCATTTACTACTGTTTATTCAGGCAGCTTAAGAAAACATTAATTACTGGGAAATAACCAATCACCTTCTACAGACGAAGAGTAACCCTTAACCACATGGACTAGATGGAAATATTGAAATAAATGTGTTAGCCCTTGTTTTGTAATGGTCTTGTTTCTAGGTAAATTTGCTTTTTCTGTTATGGTTAAGAGCTGGATCACAGTGACAAAGAATTTCATTTTATTGCTTAGCAGGGAGGGAGGATGGTGCATTCTTTCTTCATGATAGTAGATGGATGTTAGAAGTAATTAGGTTGCAACCAAGGACATTACACGTAAAGTTATTTTGAGACATTACAAGTCAGCAGTTTAATGTATCAAGAAGCTGATGCTAATTGGTTCCTATCTATATAATTATTCTGGAAAGTTATTTGTAACATACTATATAAAGTGTGAGCAGAATGAGACTAACCCAAGACTGCTGCTGACCGGACCCTGTATTGTGCAAGTATCAGACATTTCTCGTTGCTCCTATTGGACATTTGGACTGATGATGATTGGGGCTCCCTTCATGATTGAGTAATGATATGTTCCTTCATTTCCCTCTGCATTAGAAACTGATTCTGAGCTACTAACCAAAAATAAGTAACACATTTCTCTGTGTTTCCTTTGTAATTCATGTGCACTACTGGATCTGGGACCATGTGCCTGCAATATTGTATTTGTTAAGTTGCGGTCCATTTGCAATACAAGTGTAGACATCTTCTTTCCCCAAGGAGTGAGATAACTTCCCATTGCGCGAGATGATCAAATAATGTTTGTAATTAATTCTAATCTTGCAATTGAATGCAAACAAGTAGTATGGACATGAATTTAAAGTAATAAAGTAGCTGGATGTTATTTTTTACAGAAGCAACTCTGTCCATCCATGGAATGGAGTAGTGAGACTTCTTCTCCATATTCGCTTATTTATCAGAGACCCAATGGAAATTAAATGTGACGCTTCACTTGCTGTTTCACTGTATGCAATTTAGAGAACAGGTTTGTTATCCTATGCACATTAAAATCCTGATAAGACAAGAAGCTCCTGGAACATGTTCTGGGTGGTCATAAGACATTCATTAAAGTCAGCAGAATTCTCTTTGTATTCACCATATTTGCTATTCATGTGCAGATTTGGGGATAGATTGTAACTGTCTTGTCCAATTGGTAATATCAGTGATATAATCATTATTATGTGGTAGGTCAAGGCAGGCCATTGGAGAGTGGTAAAGTGCTCTGTCCCCAGAGATAAAACTACTAGAGAAACCATTTAAATTTAAGGTTGCCGATAGGAATTCCCATGTTGCCCGATGGAGGACCTTCTCCACATCTTCTACTTCCCTCTCTTCCGTAACACTAAATTTAACCAATTTGAGATAATTTTAATGCAAGTCAAACTGTAGCGCGATAAAACAGACAAACTGGGTGGGCCTTTTGGTTTTTACCTGTCCACAGATCAATGTTTAATGTCAGTGTTTATGAGGGTGATAGGCCAGTAACTTGTAAGCAAGATTCCAATTACAGAGATGTGGGTCTTGAGCAATTACAAGTAAACACCTAAAAAGCCAGTGATTAGGATTGAACCAAGACTAAACAAATATGGAAAATGGAGGGTAGGATGGACAAACAGTGAGAATTCAACAATAATGTCTGCTGCTCTATCAGAGAACTCTTTACCCCTAAAAGAGATGTAAGGGCAATACTTTTATGGAAAATTCACTATCCCTAAGCCAATCAATTAATATATTGTAAAATAAATAGTTGTCTCTTTTTTATGTAAAGATGCTAGTTCAACTTCCTAATTAAAAGAGAAATAGCCCATAACTACTTCTGACGAAGAGATCAAAAATTACCATTGCACATTCTGCAGATGGGATGTGTACCACATTTAGGGTATTGGAAATATTTTTGATCGACAAAAATGCAACACAGGCCCACAAGCTGCTTCTCACTGTTAGCACATTCTGGACAATCTAAACATGTTTGATTTATCATATAGCCTAAATAACATTTTTATGATTTTTAAGCAACAATAAAATAGACTGTATGGGAAATTGAACTAAAGATGCTAAGCTCCATAGTCAGCAGCTTAACTTGTTGTGCTCTATGTATAATGGATTATTTACTTGATAGAAACACATACATATACAGTAGACTATCAGTTAACCGCCACTCATAGGGGTTGATAGATGCCGGACAAATGTCATTTCTGGTTTCTTGAGAGTTACTATTAAAAGAGGTCTAGATGAGCTGCACATAGGATGCACTGCTAAGTATATTTGTCAGTGAGGGCTGTTCTAGCAGCAGCAGCTTTCACTCCTCAATTACACATAGGTCCATTTGGCTGGAGGGTGCAGTGCTGAACCCGAGGAATGTAACGCCAACACTGCACTGGCTCAGTCACTCATGCCCGGGTAATGTAACGCCAACACTGCACTGGCTCAGTCACTCATGCCCTGGGAATGTAACGCCAACACTGCACTGGCTCAGTCACTCATGCCCAGGGAATGTAACCCCAACACTGCGCTGGCTCAGTCACTCATGCCCGGGGAATGTAACCCCAACACTGCGCTGGCTCAGTCACTCATGCCCGGGGAATGTAACCCCAACACTGCGCTGGCTCAGTCACTCATGCCTGTCTGCTTCCAGGTAACATTGAGGTGCCTGTAAGCATTTTGTGGCATGACAACTTGGCTCCTGGCATTTGTTGAGCCCTATAAATTTTAATTTAAAGTACAGTATTAATTTTTTTCTGGTTGCTTGAGTTCTGGATAACTGAGAGTCTACTGTATATATAGAACATATAGATGATAAGTTTGCAGTTTGTAACTGTGACGCATAGTATTTTTTATAGAATCATTTGTTTACTCTTTTCTCTCATGTATTGAGTTGGTGTAGAGTTACAATGGGGGGGAAAAGTATTCAAAAAATATATAAATTGATTTGCAGGTCAATGAGGGAAATAAGTACTTGACCCCTTAGTCTTAGCTCCTATTCTCAGCTCGTTACCTGTATAAAATACACCTGGAAACCAGAAATCTTGCTGATTGATAGGGGATCAAATACTTATTTCCCTCACTGACCTGCAAATCAATTTATAACTTTTTTGACATACGTTTTTCTTGGTTTTTTTTGTTTTTGTTATTCTGTTTCTCACTGTTAAAATACACCTACCATTAAAATTATAGACTGATCATTTCTTTGTCAGTGGACAAATGATAAAAAACAGCAGGGGGTCAAATACTTTTTCCCCCTCTGTAGATGTGCTGTCTCAGACTTTTTTTTCCCATTGATAAGTCTTTGTTTCTATTCTAATGCAATTTTGCAAAAGACTAGTATAATAATGATATTTATTAAATTATATATAAGTACAGTAAGTGAATATATATATATATATATATATATATATATATATATATATATATATATATATTAAACAAAAAATTGTGATTCAAACCAATGACTTACCAATGGATTTTTTTAAGACAACACATTTACCACTACACCCACATAGTATGCGTTAGAAAACAAGTATAGAAGTTAAAATATCTTGAACAGAATGTGTACCAGTTACATACTCCAATCTTATCTGTGCAGTTCTATGTAGGATGTCTTCAAGGGCTATACAAACAATAGATAAAGTGACAATATCAGTGAATTCTTGATAAATTAAAAAAATTTAAACATCTTTTCTATATGATTTTCCACCCTCTAACTGATGGTGCAGAGCACATTTGGTGGTTTCAGCTGCCCTTTAAGCTATAATATGTTCTGTGAATGCTGTAATGGACAGCACTGCGCAAACATTATATATATATATATATATATATATATATGACATATTATAATTGTCCGACTACGATTCATCGTCACACTGTTTGCGTAGTGCGTATGACTTAGCGATGAGCGCCACAGGCGCTCAGTTAATCCGTAGCACTTAGGCAATGAGCGCCGCAGGCGCTCATTGCTGGCGAGCCTCGCATAGCGAGGCGAGCCGTTAAACACGTCACACGCACAACTTAGAAAAGAAACCCACCTCGGAACCAACCTTAACGTAACAAACACCCACACACACTAAAAATACGACTATAACGGCCGACCCGCGCGCAACTAAAAACAGTGAAAACACACCAAATACTCACACAAACTACATAAAAAGCTTACCCATAGCGGGGGGGGGGGGGGGGAAAGGGCGGCACCCAGGACCTCTGAAAGTGAAGTTACTGTACATAAATAAACATTCTATACATTCTACATATTCTACTCACCTTTCCCCCATGTCCTGTCTTTATTCTTTTAATCCTTCTCCGGCGCGGCACCTGTTAAAAAAAACACAACATTAATACACATACATCAGAATAAAATAAACATAATCTACATTCTACTTACCTTCTCGCGATGTCTCTGGCCTCCTCCGGATCCTCTTCTGCCACGCCCTGTAATAAAAAATATATACTTACATCAGCACTCCCGGACATCCCCGACGCTAATGAGGCTCCCGGAGACTTTTCCGGAAGAAAATAAGCAATGGCACCTTCTGATTGGTTGAAAACGCTGTCTATCAAATTCACCCAATCAGGAGCGCCAATGTGTGAACCAATCACAAAGGGATACACCCTAAAATCCCACTCTGATTGGATAATGCACCTGTCAGTCTTTATTTAAACCAATCACAAGGCGCAGATGCCTTCAGCCAATCACAATGGAATACACCCCCACAGGGTGATTAGTTGGAGCCTCTGCGCATTCTGATTGGTTGCACTGACAATAGCCAATCACAATGGAATACACCCTCACGTAATGATTGGTGAAGGATTTGCGCATTCTCATTGGCTACTGTTAATATCAATCAATATTACAGCCAATGGGAAAGTGGTCTTAATGGGTAAGTGGTCTTAATTATTTTATTGTAGCTTAGAATTAGGGTAGCTATATATAGAGATAGCATGTATTGTATATTAGATAGATAGGGGGATGCATTATTAGATAGTATTGTATTTTAGATAGTGGGATGTATATTACATAGTGGCATGTATATTACATAGTGGCATGTATATTATATAGTGGCATGTATATTAGATAGGGGTGTATTGTATTTAATTGTATTGTATTATATTTAATTGTATTGTATTGTATTTAATTGTATTGGATTTTATTTAATTGTATTGGATTGTATGTATTATATGTATGTATTGGATTGTATGTATTATATGTATTTTCTTTTCAGGTGTGCAATTTTTTTTTTTAAATTGTAGTGGGGGGTTTTTAATGTACTTTTTTATTTTCTGTAATGTACATTTTTTATTTTTGGTGACTTTAGTTTTTCTTATTTTATGTAATGTAGATTTCTTATGAATTTAGTTACTTGAGGCACACAGTACACTCACATTGTGTGACAAACAGCATTTCAACACTTTCTTTTATTGACCGTCATTTTTTGACGGGCAAGTCGCTAGTATATATATATAGTTGAATAATCAGAGTATTGCAGTGAATAGTGATACCTTTTTTATTTGACAAACTTATTCATAATAAAGCGACGAGCTTTCGAGAGATAATGCCTCTCTTTATCAAGTCAAAAAGCGACACTGATACAAGTATGAACTAAAAACAGTAAACAGAAAGCGATGGAGAAAAAAAATGGAAAAGCAAGAAAAACAATGAATAGGGCTCTATATAAGCACATAGCATCTTTTTTTAAATAAGTTTTTAGTTACTGAAGAGATTGCTTTTGCATACAGTTCACTAACTAAATACTTCCGTAAAAACAAATATGCTATGTGCTTCCATAGAGCCGTATTCAATTGCCCAATTCGCAATTTAATAAGGCTGTTAGGCTGCAAGCAGTTGACGAATGTGCGACGTAGAAAAAAAAACATTACAAGACGTGGGACTTAGAAAAAATGAAATACGAGACGCGGGACTTAGAAAAAAATACAAGGTAGGGAAAATACGAAGTTAATGGCCAAAACGCGAAAAAGAAAATGCACGAAAAACAAACAAAAAAATAAACAACAAAAGCATCACACACAGCACGGGGGAACAGCCAGGATGTCTGTAAGTGAGGTGGAACGTGATTTGAAGTCGATTTTCAAGAGTTTCGGCACTCGAAAATCAGCTAAGCGAGAATAAAAATGGAGGACAAAAAAAATTCATATGAGGCTACACGACCCTGGACGGCGCAACACACCGCCAACCGCGTTCAACTTTCACACAGGAATGTACGAGGTACAAAATACACTACTACAAAGGACGCCAAATACTCGCGAACCGCGTAGCACATACATAAACAATGCTACTTTACACTTTGAACGTGCACATCACAACATTACGCAACTACAGTAGTGCTTTACACAAATAAACCAACCATTTGCCCTCGCGCACACAGCCTACTTCTAATGCACAGTTGGGACATTCATAAAAATATCTGGCTGTGAAAATATCTTGCGGAGGTGGAGGCTCCAACGTCGGCCTCATTGAGCCTTCGGCTCATTTCGGGCCGCAAGTGCGGACCCTCGAAAGGCGAGCGGTCGCAATTGCAGAGGTGGAGGCTCCAACGTCGGCTGGAATGAGCCTTGGGCTCATTGCATGTCGCAAATGCGGACCCTCGCAAAGCTAGGGGCCGCATTTGTGGAGGCTCGACAACGCCTCACTCCCAAGACAAATAAACCCCCCAAAGCAGGACTTTGCACAAAAAAAACACTTAGAAAAAAAAAATAAGACCCGCTGGACTTTTCATTATGACCCGCGGGACGTTGAAAAAAATAATACGAGGTGCCAAAAATACGAGGTTAACGGACGAAATGCGTTCATTCAAAAACAACACAAAACAATACAAAATACAACAAAAAAAAACAACAAAAAAACCACACAGAGCATAAGGGGACATCCATGACATCGGGCAGTACGGTTGAATGCTAATTAAAGTCCAATTTAACGAGTTTTGACAATTTAAAATTGCCTAAGCAAGGAAAAAAATGTTGGACGAAAAAAATGAAAACGAGGCTACACGACCCCGAAAGGCGTAAACCACCGCCAAACACGTACGAATTTTGACAGAGATGTACGAGGTACTAAAATACACACATACGCAGCTCGGAAAATGCTTGCGACTCACGTAGCACATAGACAAATCAACGCCATCTTACAACACTAACACTACGAATCTAAAATGGCAATTTACACAACTAAAGCAAGGGTTTGCCCTCGCGCACGCAGCATATTTCTAAGGCACAGCTGGGACATTGATGACACTTTCAACAGGCCAACTGTACATTATATGCTGCAGGAAAATAAATATCGATACTGAGCTCTTCAGGACATTCATTGCTGGATATATCAATTACAAATAGGTAAAGTATATTATTTTTGTCAGTAAATAATTAATGAATAATTATACTAAAAACATTGACATACTGTATATATCTGTCTTTGTTATTAGAGCACAAGTCGCTCAAAGGAATAAAAGTAAACGAGAGGAGCGGATCGCAATGAGCGCCGAAGGTCCTCAGAGTATAAAAAGCTTTATATTGTGTGTCAAACAGCATTGCCATGGTTTAACATTTTATTGCCCTGTCATTTTCGACGGGCAAGTCGCTAGTTATATATATATATGCAGGCCAGTGCAAAGAAGAAGAGGCCCAGCCCAGAGAGGAGTCACCACAACGCAAATCCGAAAAGGGTTCTGACCACCCAACCAAAACCGCAGCCGCACAAACTCAACCCCAACAGCCACTGCAGAAAGTTCCTATTGTGAATTTGTCCGGATTAAAGGAGTTGCTGGACCATCTGTCCCCGGATAATCATTGTTGTGCCTGTATATATATATCACATATATAGTTGTGAGCAAGCGGGTTGTTGCTAACACTGCGGCCCTCGCAAAGCATTTATGGAGGTGGAGGCTCCCACCTCGACCGCAACATTTACGGACTTAGCATCCACAAATACGGACTTAGCATCCACAAAACCTCGCAAAAATACAACCTTAGCCCCGAAACCCGCGCACATGAAAACATTAAAAACACAATAAATACTTACAACAAACACATAAAAAGCTTACCCCTTCAAGGGGAGGCGCCCAGGACTTCTAAAAGGGAAGTTACACCTCAATTTAAGTAGAAATTCAAGAGTTTAGACACTCGGAAATCCCCTAAGCGAGAGAAAAAATGGCCGCCGAAGAAAACGAGGTTACCGGACCCTAAACACCCAAAACACCACGAAACACATACAGATTTTCCGAAAAAGCAGTACGAGGTCCAACAACAAGGACGCTAAATCAGACACAGCCGCGTAACACACACATTAGGCGTCATTTTACAACACTAACTTAAACAATGCGGAAGTACACAGCTACCTACCTAATGGATTTTCCTCATGCACGCAGCCTATTTACACTACACACTGCACACATTGCTGACACTTACACAGCAGCTCCACAACAGTGCAAACCGACATTGTATGCTGCAGGAACATCAAAACACAATGCTTTCTGCATATATTACTTCAAAATAGGTAAAGTATATTCATTTATTCATTTATTAATTATTTCATTAGCATACAAAAAACGACTGCCGACACTGCTCAAAATGTACGGAATTAGCATCCGCAAATGCGACCTGCGGGACTTAGAAAAAAAAATATTACGACCTCGCAAAAATACGGCATTAGCGCCCGAAACCTTCTCACATGTAAACTTTAAAACCACAAAAAATACACACAACAAACACATAAAAAGCTTACCCACAGCAAGGGGGGGCACGCAGGACTTCAAAAAGTGAAGTTACACCTGAATTTAAGTAGAAATTCAACAGTTTAGACACCCGAAAATCCCCTTAAGCGCAAGAAAAAATGGCTGCCGAAAAAACGAAAACGAGGCTACAGGACCCTAAACACGCAACACACTACAAAACACATATAGATTTTCCAAAAACCCTTCACAAGGATATAATACACTGCACCTTCTGTTTATAACTATTGTTGTGGTACAATAAAGCACATTTAGTAGTAGTGAGTGCCCATCATTTTTACACTATATATAGACGTATCCGGCTCTTGACTTTATAATGTGCAAAACGTTTTAGAAATATTAAAATAAATAAATACAGCATTAAATATTTAACCAATAACTTATCTTTAGTGCTGACAGACATTTGAAGGGGTCTTGGATTCAGATAAGCTCTCCTTCCATTGTTTTGGAATACTGCCACTATGAATAGTCACTGAATAGAGGCGTAAGCCCCAAATAAGACAACCCTTAGACACTAAGCAGACTATATATACAAGATGAAAGCACACAAGCAAAGTCTGCTGAATATAAGATTATTTTGCTCATGGCTTCTATAACTGCTAATGTTTCTTATATACTTGACAAATGTGATTTTTTTTTTGTTAAATTACAGTGGTTAATATTAAATTAGAGTTGCACCAGAAAATGCTTATTATTTCTTTTTTCTTTTTTACATATATGTTTGTACACCAGAAACAAGTTCTATTTTTCAATCAAAAATTTCACTTGAAGTGCAATGAAACAGAAGCGTGTTACCCACAAGGCTGTGTATCACTTGTTATTTACTAAAAATACTAGGCTAAATATATTTGTGTCAAAGCAGAATAATTGAAGTGGAACAGAAAATCTTCAGGTCATGGATAGAAACTTTTATAGCTATTGTAAAAGTGACACATTCAAAAAAATCAGTTAGCTGCTGGAATACATAGCAAGGGAAGCTTGAATTTAATTGGCCACAAAAGCGCCCATATGTGCTTTGCACCATTAGACCAAGGATGAAAACATGTTAAAAATGCTTTTCCTATTTAAAACTGATGTTGAATTCATTGAGTTATGATTAATATACGTCAGTCTATTTCAGTGTGTTGCCTCTGCCTGAATGAGTAATGAGCTCTGTACTGTGCAGGATGCAATTAATATGATTTAGAAATATGTGTAGAGGCTTTGTATCAGGCAATGGCTAAGGTATTTGTAACTACTCGATTATATTCTAGCACCTAAAGCCCTTTTAAATGAAAAGCCCGTAGCAGCATTGGGAAGCTTGCAAGGGCTGTGGGCTTGAAATTTGGCCGAGTGACATGGCAATTAAATTAAAACAGGCCACGAGTTACGGGCTTGAGACGCAAACTCGTAAACACATTTTTCAAACATTGGATGCGCAGCCGGGAACATGATCAATTAGTCAAACCCGTAGTTACGGATTTAGATGGAGCCAATGGAAACAGAGATCGTCATCATTGTGTCACAGAAAGATGGAGGTTGAATTTCAAAGTCTTACGGGGTTCAATTACAATCGTACCCACATTCCAGATATGATGCGATATTGCTAAATCCGTAAATATGATATTCTATTAGATGCGAATTCCATTGTATTAACACATTGATTGTCGGGATCGATGTAACACTGAAATTAAACATGAAATTACGTTGAGTTTTTCTTTTGCCGATTTGCGAGCTTGAGAATGTTGTGCTATTAATTCTAAGACATAACATCACTTTCCCTTTTAATATAAGTACAGTAGTGTGTGTATATTTGCATTTAAAGTGCTACAGATTGGACTTTACCCCCGTTAGCGTCTTGGCTCCATTTGCGTGTTACGGGGTTGAACTCCAGTGATTTTTTTGCAATTTAATAGCTAAATTGGAATGTATCGGTTACGGGCTTGACAGAACAAAGGATTTGCTCACCTTCCACGTCCCGCCTTTTTTTCCCCGCTCCGAACACGCAGATCGGCAGCCACTTGCTTTACTGGGCCAATTTAATAGCCGTTAGTCTTATGGGCTACATTACGGGCTACGGTTTTACATGTTAGGGGAATTTAGTATGGCTGCTAGTGTAGCAATAAATCAGCAGAAAAAGCTACAGTCTGTGGTGATGAAGGTCCTAGGTTCAAATCCCTACTGATCACTAATATAGTTTCCATTGTGCGTAATGCTTGCCAGCACATGCGTACTCCAGAAACTATATTAGGGCAATATTAGGGTCATAAAGGCTACGTATTCACGTTCGCATACTTAGTTGCTGCGCATGTGCGGCAAAGCCACACATGCGCAGTAGTGTAAAAAACGCTATGTATTCACAGGCACATGTGTGCGAATATGTAGCTGCTGTGCATGCGCAGTAGTGTGCAGAGCGCTACGTATTTGCGCATGCGCCGAACTTAAAAAAATCATGTTGATGGGGTTTATATGGCGCATGTGCATTGCGCTATAATAGTCTAGCGCATGCTCACATCATTGCGTGCCGAAGGGGGGGAGCAGTGGGAGAGAGTCAGGGGAGGGAAAGAGTGGGAGAGAGACAGGTGAGAGATTCAG